>JASTWR010000289.1:0-230720 GCA_030770355.1 Harpagoxenus sublaevis
ACCCTTTTGTGTCGTAGTGTCTTCCAGGGAAGACAATTTTTTGTCCTCACTTTGTAATAATTTGTAGCAGTTTCTTCGATATTTTTACATGTTTTATTGTAATTTAAATATTGTAAACTGCCAAAAAATCTAAAATTACTCAAAATTGGTATATATTGTCAGTGAATTTTATTTGTTAACATTTTGCACGATAAATTCATCATTACAAACTGTGTAGCGAATTCATGTAAAGTATTGTACTTACGGGTTTTCGGATCGCTGATCATGATTACATTCTCAGATATTCTAAATAAAAGATGGCGGATCCAATATGGCGGACCAAATTTGTAAAATTAATCCTGAGTGTGGTCAACATTTCAAATAATAATGTATGCTCCAAAACGTCAAAGAAGTGCACAAAATTGTAATTTTTACTGGATTTTATTTACAAACGTACACTGTTAAAAAAGATATAAAGTTTACAACACATTTACGATACCACGGTAAATGAAATTTACAAACTGGGCAGCTAAAATAAAAATTCTTGCACTTGTATAGCTAAATTCATACACAAACATGAATTTTCCTATCTTAAAATTGCCGTGTTAAGTCGATAGTCGAATTTATTGTTGCCTCTTTTCCGCGATGCTGATTGGTTCTCTTGCTTGGCTCACTTCGCGCAGCGAGAGTAACTGTCATACGTGGATGTCAAATTAATCTCGTTGCGCTTACTTCGTAAGTAGCTGTCATATTTTGACAGTTGTGTGTATCAAGGAATTAATAGTATGATAGTAATAGTGCAATAAATATTAATTGTTTGCATTTAAGTATTTAATTCATTTCAAGCATTTAGAGATTTAAGTACTTTATTTTAGCATTTGCTTCTACGTCAACAAAGACTTTTCCACTCCTTTTGGATGTATTTATTAATAATTGTTTTTCAGATAAGTTATACAAAACATTTCTATTATAATCTTTATTCTTAATTTTTTATAAAAAATGATACTTTGTGTTATATTTTATTTTCAGTGAACGGTATTCGTTTTCACACTGTTGACACTCCTTAATACAAGGTTACTTAAGAGGTTACATCTATACATGGATCTGCAACGTAAACAAGATTTACAATATTTGGATAAAATTAATAAAAAGAATAAAATAACGAAAGAAGAAAGGAGAGAAGTAAAAAAAGAATGAAAGAGAAAAAGAATAGTAGAGTGAATAACATGGATATGAAAGAATTGACTGATTTGCTAATACTGCATAAATCATACTGCTTCCGTTTTTCTGTGTTTTTCTGTGTTAAGATGACTATTTAATAAGGTAAATAAGTGTTATTGTTTAGAGACAAATTAGTATAATTTTTTATAGTAATATGTGTATTGCTAATTATTTTAACACACTACATCATGGATATTATATTATTTGCCTATATAGTTCTAATTAGCTTCAAAAGAAACAAGATATAATGGTTGATCAAGTACAGAAGGTAAAACTTGCAATAATATATTAAAATCAGATGTAAATAATGTTAGACAAGATAATTAAATTAACAATTAAACTTTATAATATTTTTATAAAATATGTATATGGTAATATACATATTTTATATAATACATAATATTTGATTGTTTATAATTTTATATAATATGATTTTATATACAGGTGTGTATAAACATTATAAAAGAAAAATTAAAAATATGTGATAAGATAGATACTACTAATTTGAAATTTTTAAAAAGTCTAATGAAGTGGAAGAAAGAAGAAAACAAGAGATAAAAAGAGAGAGAGAGAGAGAGAGAGAAAGAAATGAGAAAGAGAAAGAAGGAGGTAAGGTTTATATTTCAATTTATTTTGTGCGTAACTCGTCAATTATAAAGACGATTATAATGTGTTTGTCCGTAATTTTTCTTATATTCTTTATGATTAAAGCATCAATATAGTGCAGTATTTTTATGTTTTTTATAATTAAATAATTAAAGTCGACTTTATATTTTTATTGTTGAATAAAAATTGGCTTTATTTTGAATTGTCAAATTAAAGTTGAGTGATTATTTTATCTTACGATATTTTGTTATACTTGAAACTTCTTTTTGTTGTATACATATTACAGTTATAGCACTTTTCTTAACCTTTTATTGGCATACGTGGGTCTACGTCGTCCGAGCCAAAATATACATCTGCTCGTAACTGTAAAATTAGCCTGCTAGAAATTATTAAATAAACAATTTTTATCAAAATTACTATAAAATCGTCAACTACAATGCAGACAGATGTTTTGTGATTTTGTTCACATATTTTAAAATACTTTAAAGTAGGGAAAAATAGCGTCGCGAAAGAGAGAGTAACCGGCCATCATGTATGTACTGTGAAGGTACCGAAGAAACGTACACACACAGAAGATTAATTACACTGCAATATTCTTTATGTTAATTTAAAATATAGTACGCATAATAAAAATTTTTAAACACGATGAGATACATTAACTTCGCCAGTGTATAAATAATCAAATTAAATTTCTTAATCGACGAAGCTGGCATTCCTGACGGTCACAATCGTCAGGATACTATAAGTAGACCGAGAATCCGGTCCTTCTATCGAAACGCTTAAATTTAAGCACCTTAAATTAAGATGGAAAAATTCCTTCTCCCTTCCCTAATTAAATCGATATCGATTTAATATTAAAATCACTGTAAAAACTTATTGCGAAATTTCGCAATAAGTTTTTACAGTGATTTTAATATTAAATCGATATCGATTTAATTAGGGAAGGGAGAAGGAATTTTTCCATCTTAATTTAAGGTGCTTAAATTTAAGCGTTTCGATAGAAGGACCGGATTCTCGGTCTACTTATAGTATCCTGACGATTGTGACCGTCAGGAATGCCAGCTTCGTCGATTAAGAAATTTAATTTGATTATTTATACACTGGCGAAGTTAATGTATCTCATCGTGTTTGAATATCCTATTAATTTTTATTATGCGTACTATATTTTAAATTAACATAAAGAATATTGCAGTGTAATTAATCTTCTGTGTGTGTACGTTTCTTCGGTACCTTCACAGTACATACATGATGGCCGGTTACTCTCTCTTTCGCGACGCTATTTTTCCCTACTTTAAAGTATTTTAAAATATGTGAACAAAATCACAAAACATCTGTCTGCATTGTAGTTGACGATTTTATAGTAATTTTGATAAAATTGTTTATTTAATAATTTCTAGCAGGCTAATTTTACAGTTACGAGCAGATGTATATTTTGGCTCGGACGACGTAGACCCACGTATGCCAATAAAAGGTTAAGAAAAGTGCTATAACTGTAATATGTATACAACAAAAGAAGTTTCAAGTATAACAAAATATCGTAAGATAAAATAATCACTCAACTTTAATTTGACAATTCAAAATAAAGCCAATTTTTATTCAACAATAAAAATATAAAGTCGACTTTAATTATTTAATTATAAAAAACATAAAAATACTGCACTATATTGATGCTTTAATCATAAAGAATATAAGAAAAATTACGGACAAACACATTATAATCGTCTTTATAATTGACGAGTTACGCACAAAATAAATTGAAATATAAACCTTACCTCCTTCTTTCTCTTTCTCATTTCTTTCTCTCTCTCTCTCTCTCTCTTTTTATCTCTTGTTTTCTTCTTTCTTCCACTTCATTAGACTTTTTAAAAATTTCAAATTAGTAGTATCTATCTTATCACATATTTTTAATTTTTCTTTTATAATGTTTATACACACCTGTATATAAAATCATATTATATAAAATTATAAACAATCAAATATTATGTATTATATAAAATATGTATATTACCATATACATATTTTATAAAAATATTATAAAGTTTAATTGTTAATTTAATTATCTTGTCTAACATTATTTACATCTGATTTTAATATATTATTGCAAGTTTTACCTTCTGTACTTGATCAACCATTATATCTTGTTTCTTTTGAAGCTAATTAGAACTATATAGGCAAATAATATAATATCCATGATGTAGTGTGTTAAAATAATTAGCAATACACATATTACTATAAAAAATTATACTATTTGTCTCTAAACAATAACACTTATTTACCTTATTAAATAGTCATCTTAACACAGAAAAACACAGAAAAACGGAAGCAGTATGATTTATGCAGTATTAGCAAATCAGTCAATTCTTTCATATCCATGTTATTCACTCTACTATTCTTTTTCTCTTTCATTCTTTTTTTTACTTCTCTCCTTTCTTCTTTCGTTATTTTATTCTTTTTATTAATTTTATCCAAATATTGTAAATCTTGTTTACGTTGCAGATCCATGTATAGATGTAACCTCTTAAGTAACCTTGTATTAAGGAGTGTCAACAGTGTGAAAACGAATACCGTTCACTGAAAATAAAATGTAACACAAAGTATCATTTTTTATAAAAAATTAAGAATAAAGATTATAATAGAAATGTTTTGTATAACTTATCTGAAAAACAATTATTAATAAATACATCCAAAAGGAGTGGAAAAGTCTTTGTTGACGTAGAAGCAAATGCTAAATAAAGTACTTAAATCTCTAAATGCTTGAAATGAATTAAATACTTAAATGCAAACAATTAATATTTATTGCACTATTACTATCATACTATTAATTCCTTGATACACACAACTGTCAAAATATGACAGCTACTTACGAAGTAAGCGCAACGAGATTAATTTGACATCCACGTATGACAGTTACTCTCGCTGCGCGAAGTGAGCCAAGCAAGAGAACCAATCAGCATCGCGGAAAAGAGGCAACAATAAATTCGACTATCGACTTAACACGGCAATTTTAAGATAGGAAAATTCATGTTTGTGTATGAATTTAGCTATACAAGTGCAAGAATTTTTATTTTAGCTGCCCAGTTTGTAAATTTCATTTACCGTGGTATCGTAAATGTGTTGTAAACTTTATATCTTTTTTAACAGTGTACGTTTGTAAATAAAATCCAGTAAAAATTACAATTTTGTGCACTTCTTTGACGTTTTGGAGCATACATTATTATTTGAAATGTTGACCACACTCAGGATTAATTTTACAAATTTGGTCCGCCATATTGGATCCGCCATCTTTTATTTAGAATATCTGAGAATGTAATCATGATCAGCGATCCGAAAACCCGTAAGTACAATACTTTACATGAATTCGCTACACAGTTTGTAATGATGAATTTATCGTGCAAAATGTTAACAAATAAAATTCACTGACAATATATACCAATTTTGAGTAATTTTAGATTTTTTGGCAGTTTACAATATTTAAATTACAATAAAACATGTAAAAATATCGAAGAAACTGCTACAAATTATTACAAAGTGAGGACAAAAAATTGTCTTCCCTGGAAGACACTACGACACAAAGGGTTACTTGTAAACCATTATATTTCATTAAGTTATCATAAATTATGTACATATTATTTATAATTCATACATTATTAATGATTAATTAATTATTATTTCATTTTATACCATTTATTGCGATAACTCTTTTCAGTCATATTGACCGCGTGATAATAAATGTTTAAAAAATTCATATCTTTGTCAATACTGATCGTATCGAAAAAAATAAAAATGGAAATTGTTCGTAATTAAATTGTCTACAACTTTTATTTGAACAATTTTTTTATTTGAGTCGCCATTTTCGAACTATCGATAAAAAATGCGCGACGCGCTGACGTGTTTTTCATTCCTCATAAAATACGTAGTATTTCAAAAAAATTTAGATCGACTGCAATTGGTCGTACAAAATTTTTGCACAGACCTTTTTTGTGGGAAATTTCATTCTCTACAGCTTTTACGTCTTAACTTTTTTCCCTAATTGTTATACTTTTCGAGTTATTGGCAAAAAACCAATTTTTGGCACCCTTTTTGCACCCCCATTTTTGCTACGACAATGGTACGGGGGTGGGCTTTTATTTCCTTCATTAGAACCCCAAAAGACACACTTCCACGCTAGTTTCAGCGCTGGTAGTATTATTTCCAATCTTGGCCAAAATTTCAGCTCATTTGACTGGGCTATTAATGCTAAGACTTGATATATGCGGTGAGCTCCGGCTGACGCATGCGGAAGGCGACTCCGCATGTACGCGGTAGAGCCTAGCGCCACGCCACGTACATCTATAAATACATCTATAAATACGACAGTTGTATAACCTAAGATAAACGAATACACAATATTTTTCCTTTTTTAAGTAAATTCTTTGACCCAGATAGCCAAGCGTTCTGTAGCATAAGAAAGAAAATGATTTCTTGGCACAAGTTTCCCTTCAGTTGCCATCATGTTGCTGTCACCGGAACAATAGTGATTTTGTTTAGGGCAACTTAAAGGCATTATGCAGACAACGGTTGCTCTTGCAAACGAGCGACAAGCTCGTAGTAAACTTATTGCCTTAAAAGTTGCCACAATCTGTTGGAAACCGTTTTCGTAAAATATTTAGTTTACATTTTCGCCAATGAAATGGAAATATGTGTAGCCATATTGACGCGCGCTAATATGTGTCAGCCAATCAGGTTACGCGCCTCTTTCTTAGTTGAGGCTTCTCTCTCATTGGCCATTGCATTGGCACGTTTCGGCCGGGACGGTCGCTCGACCGTTGATCCGCGTTCTTACGGGCGTATCTCACAGTGCCGCTGCAGTAAGTATCATATATAAGTATATACATATTATTACCAATTTGCATTAATTAAGAATAAATTAACCTCAACGTTATAATCTCTCTTTACTGCGACAGTATCTGTCGCAGTAAAGAGGTTAAGAGGTTAATAGGTTAAGAGGTTAATTTATTCTTAATGCAAGGAAATTATGCTATGCACGATAATAGTTTAATTATTATCTTGCATAGCATAATTGCCTTGCATTACATATTTGTTTCTGATGTTTTTTTTGTGTTTCTATATAGCTATATAGCTATAGCTACTGCCATTCGCAGCTACAGAGTGACAAGACGCAGCAAGGCTACTTATTCTCTCTCATTGCATTGTCACGTTTCGGCCGGGACGGTCGCGCGACCGCGGATCGGCGTTCTTACGGGCGTATCTCACAGTGCCGCTGCAGTAAGTATCATATATATACATATTATTACCAATTTGCATTAATTAAGAATAAATTAACCTCAACGTTATAATCTCTCTTTACTGCGACAGATACTGTCGCAGTAAAGAGAGATTACGTTGAGGTTAAGAGGTTAATTTATTCTTAATGCAAGGCAATTATGCTATGCACAATAATAGTTTAATTATTATCTTGCATAGCATAATTGCCTTGCATTACATATTCGTTTCTATAACGTTCTCTTCGTGTTTTTCTATAGGTATAGCTGCCGCCATTCAGCTACAGTGTGAAAAGACGCAGCAAGACGCAATGAAAACTGCAGGTTTAATAATTGTGCCGGCCAGTTATTTAAAGATTGGACAGAAATTCACAGTAAGTATTGTATATACATTATTATTACAATTTGATGTTATAGATTTAATTGTAATCTAATTGCTCTTGTTCTTGTCGCAGACGTTTGAGGGACATGAATCTTCCGTCTTAAGAGGGGAATTTCTGTCGCGCGGTATGCAACTAATTACGTCGGGCGGAGACGGTCTTCTGAAATTGTGGAATATCAAAACATCCGAGTGCGTATCTATCTTGCACCAACATGGAAGCCACGTTTGGACGCTCGCAGGTGAGCCTATTTGATCCATGAAAATCTAACTAGTATTGTTATAAATACGTATATAATATATGTTTCTGATATTGATTTTATTTCTCGTGCAGTTACCAAGGATCAGAAACATATTATTAGTGGGGGTAGCGATTTGTTGCTGGTTATTTGGAGAGATGTAACTGAAGAGAGGAAAGCACGAGCCGCGTCGGAAAAAGCGCAGCTCGTACTCGAGGAGCAAAAGTTGGCTAATTTACTAAAAGCCGAACAACTGCGTTACAATTGGCCCTAAAGCTGGAGCGACCGTTACAAGTTCTTAAGATCGTAGAAGGTACAATTATTCGTATTGAACAGTGATGTCTCCTTATATTTGATGTAGCTGATATACATATATCGATTGTGTGTATCGATATTTAAAGATTGGACAGAAATTCACAGTGCCAATGCAGTAAGTATTATATATACATTATTACAATTTGCATTTTTTATATATATCATTTTTATTGCAATTTTATGTATAATATAGATGTTAATTAAAAGATATATATTTACTTTGCAGGTTTAGATTGCAGCAGCGAAGTAAGCTCCGTGTGTACTAGTATGCCAAGTATTTTTCAAATAGGAAATAATGGCAGTAGAATATCTGATAATAAAAGAACTATTAACAGTCACATGAATATTGACACCAGTCAACTTTACGATCCAGATTCCTTATGGCGACGTAACAAATATAGGTATTTGGCAATTTAACATTAACACGCGTATTTTCGCTGATTTGTAAGCCGTAAATAATTTAATGTACTTTGTAGTTTAAGCATTGGTTACGTTGACAACTTAGGTAGATTTATTACCGAAATAGAGCCAGATCCTCAGAAGATACGGTAAGTTACACACATATTTAGTTTGTGAGCTATATATATATATACATATATATGAGATGTATAAAATCATGTGTACGCAAATTTCAGAATCTCGCCTAACTCGTGTCGTAAACCGACTTGTAAATATAGAGCAAGATAAGGTAAATATTTTATTGGCATTTTGTAATTTGTTAATAAAAGCAATAATATGTAATGGGCATCGTTTGATTAATGCATTACTCGCTGTTGATAGGCTAAAGAGGAATTGGCATGGAGGATCGCCAAGATGATCATTCGTGAAATCACATCTTTGACTCTTGGAGCTTCGAATCTTCCCTCTTGATGGTGCAAACTTGACATGACGATTCTGAGGCTTGAATTTTCCCTAAGTATAGATGTTTTATGTATTTGTGTAAGTAAAGTGCTTCGTCCTTTTATTTTAAATGTTAGCGCAATAATGCTGCAGACTTTGCCAAAGTGCCAAACAGATAAACGGAAAATTCAAAAATTTATTTTATAATAAGACTTCTTAAGGAATTATCAGTATCAGGAAGAAATGTTCTGGCGTTTTACATTTTCATATCTTATATTTTGGCATAACAATGAAACAGAGACTTGAATTTGCTAATCAATAATTTAATCCTAATTTATAAGTGTAAATAACTTTATTAGAAATTGCCGTACGTATCTTATTGTTAGTATCTTTACAATTTGTTGCGTAAAATAATTTATAAACATCTTATAAGCAGCATAATCTGTAATTTTTTGTAACTATTAAAAGATCTTCCTATTTTATTAATTTATTATAAAATACTCGATGAGCAAAGAACAATAATTTAACGAATACGTAATTTCTTCATCAGCCATCGTGAATGACACCAGAAGCAAGAAAACCAATGCAAATGATTATCGTCTATAATCTATATAAATAATCATTATTCTATATTCATAAAAAATATTCATTTAATTTGAAAAAGACAAAAACCTGTGTGTCAAAATTTGTATAAAATATTTAGAGTAATACCATCTATTTTTTTTTTCATTCTGTCTTAAATCTTGTGTGTGGCAGTTGTTTGTAATTATTTTCGTACGTGCAAAATTTGTTAACAATCGCATTATTTTTGTCGCTTCTGCTAAGATGACTGATGCAGATATTGACAAATTATTAAAATATAAGATTTTGTACTTTTTTCATTGCCAATTTATACGATGATACAGTTGGTGTTAAAATAAGTAATGAGATATATGTACATACGATGATGCATGTGACCGCCGTTGATCGTGATATTATGATATAGAAGAAGATATATTTTAACAGTATTTAGAGCGTATAACACACGTAATGTTTAAGTACAAAATGTTATTAATAACGGAACCCTTATTATACATATATGCTCTATCTTCTATTTTGTTATCTTTTTATTTATGAGACTTATATAACGCATACTGTAAAAAAAGTATATTTACTAGTGAACGGGGGGGGGGGGGGGTGTAAGACCGTCCCCGGAGGCGAGATTTTCTATACTCGAAGGACCAGAGGGGGGGTAATTATAATCCCCCTCACGACTAAATTAACGAAATAGGCAAAAGAATGCAAAAAAAAAAAACGAACGAAATGCGCATGCAACGAAAAGCGAAGCGACTCACCGTTCGGGCGCCCGTCGTCTCCCGGTTGACTCCGACTCTCGTCCGTCCTCGCCGTATTCCACGTGGCCAGGCTCTGCCGGTCCGGCATGCAGGCGGATGCAGTGGGGTTGCGGACAGCAAGCAGGCACAGGTGCAAGGCGTAATAAAGCGGGCACAAGCAGGCACAAGCAGGCGAAATCACGAGCAAGCAAGGCAGGCGAAAGATCGGTCCCCAAGAGTGGGGGGAAGATCGCGGTCGGACGTCCGAAACTTCGTGCCCGTTCGAAAGCTCCTTATGAGCGTCTTGACGATGAGAGTGTCGGTGAGTGAGTGCCCGCGGTCCTGAAACGTGCCGCGAGCGAGTACTTGCTCCCCTTTTTGGGGATAATAGCTGCCGTCGGTGGATCAACGATGGCAGCACCTATTGGTGAGTCGCATGATTCAAAATTGTCCCGATCGCGATCCACCGACGTCCCGCGAATATTAACAATAACGACTAATAACTAAATATGCAATTAATACTAAATGCGCCAATCGGCACTAATCGAAATTAACAAGGCAATTATAATCTAAATAAACAAGAACAATTAATCAAATATATATACAAGGCGATACGCCGAACAACTAGCTTTTAAAAAGGCACCCTGTCTTTTAAAAATAATCAAACAGTCTGTTATGTATATGCAAATACGTATATGCGCCGATTTCTTTGAAAAACTTGCATAGTGCAATTTTTTCTTATTTTTTCAATCGTTGATAAATAAGTAATTTGAATTTAAAAAAGTTCAATTAACTAAGAAAATTATATCGAATATATAAACGCTTTCAGATACGATTTGAAGAAGCTTAAGGAAGGTGAGAACGTTAAAACAAAGTTTTATCGAGCGCTGTGCGTCTGCCGAGGTGCGAGTAGCACCTCATTTCGCGATGCAATTTGTAAATATATGATAGTTTATTCTATAATAAGACCCAAAAAGTGTCGTGTCTCTCTTTTGTGTAAAACTACTCTTGTAAATATAGAAAGGAAGATTAAACATATGTTGAGACATATGTTATTTTGTAACATTTTAACATACAAATTTATTTTAAGTATGTAAGATTTATTTTTCCTTCCTTTTGGCTTTCTTTCTATATCCTATACATATAATTTTTTATAATGTTTACAGCGGAATTATATAGTTTAATTTAGAATTACACAAGTATTATATGAGATCATTGTTTTTCGATTGCCAATAAATCCAACAATCTTTTACTTATATATATTTATTATTGAAATATTGTAATATGAATATAATTTCAGATATGGCCTAGTTTACACCGGACCGTTTGAAACGCGTACCAAGTATCCGTATCAAATTCGTATCAAATCTCGGTTTACACCGGGATAACCCGAGATTTGATACGGATTTGATACGGATATAGTACTTGGTACGCGTATCAAACGGTCCGGTGTAAACTAGGCCTATGATAGAATAGAAATTTAACTATTTTTTTAATTTTTTTTTACGGCAACAGTTTCCTTAAAAATGCTGTCAGGTTTTTGGCAACTGATTCTAAGCGGAAACCTGTTTCCGTCATGTTGCCCTGTGGTTTCCAACAATCTATTATACCTTCTGTTCGTAAGAGGGCAATTGTTGTCGTCAAATTGCTCATAGCCGTTGGGGGGCAATAACAACCGGCAATCCAAAGGCATATGCGGAACCCTCTGGACCAAATATGAAGGCAACTTAAGCCAAGCTGTTCTAAGCAAATTCACAGCAATCTGCAGGCAACTTGCTATCTGGGGAATTATAAACTTGAGAAATATACGACTTAACCTACAAAGTGAGCTGTAAACATTCAATAGTTTTCGCGCCTTCCGAAAATGTCCGATGGTTCTCGCAACTCTAGCCGAATGACGTGCGGTAGTGCGGAAAAATTCTAGTTGCAATTTACACACTACGGATAGTACATAAGTTTATAATATATTAATAGGATTTATAGTAATAGTTGTAAGTTTATGACTTGTAATTAACATAACATTATGGTATAGTGATTAATTAGATGATATATGTATGATACAAGAGATAAAAAGGATTCAATTCTAAAGAATAATAAGAGACAAATACAAATACTTAATAATAATAATACTTTGTACAGTTTATTTTTTTTATAAAAGAATAATACATTTCAATTCTTTCTCCGAATGCATGACTTGTTATCGTTGAACCATTAATTTATATTATACTAATGTGATAGTATTGTTATTCGATATGTACCTCAGCTTGAACGTTAAATGAAATAATTGGATAAAAGAGTAATTATTGAGCTCTGTGTGTGTGTGTGTGTATTGATCACACTTATGTCCATCGACACATATAGAAATTAACATAGGTCTTTGGACAATGTTCTTGCCACGTGACAAGAGCTCCCATTCAGATTCACTTCTTTCAGGGTATATGTAGATTTAGTCCGTCTAATGCAAAACGTGTAATGGTCTCCTGCGTTTTTCTTCTCTACATAATGTTACGTCCGGGGTTTTCGAGTGGCGCGATTACGCGAGTTGTCGACCGGCGGACGTAATTTATACCGAAAAGGTCGAGAATTAAAACTTCGGTATACTTCAGTAAACTTAAATAGATTTTATAGTCACGGGCCGAGCGGAAACTCGTGACGTTCAGAGGAGATAAACTTTATAAGTTTTGCGCGGATAACTATCGATTTCTTCGTATAAATTAATGACGTTTAAGGAAAAACGTTTTTGACAGGGAAGCCCTTTTTTTTTGCGGGCGGAAATTAGGCAGGATACTAGCAAAGGAAATCTTGGGACAGGGCGACGCTGGAACCTCTGCCAAGAATCGCCACTCTGCAGGGCGCTTAACGGAGAGGGGTTCAGAATCGAAGGGACCCGTGCTTCGCCCTCTGTGAGGGGCGCGCTGCTCGGGGGGTTTAGGGGGAGATTTTTATGAGGAATGATCGCGAACACGTATTTTGGCGGACGGGGAGACACTTACACGAATCACAGGCACTTATGCTTGGTACGTCGAACGGCGGAAATAAATCGGTTGCACTCACCGTGTTTAAACACAAGATCACAGTATCGTTTATTCAGTAGATTATGTCCGTTCGGACAAAAGCGGGTTCACAAAATTTAATTTATTTCGAATGGCGCAGTCGAAATTGTCGATCAACTATCGAAAGGCGACGTGTCGCATACAGCGGAACGGAATATACGCTAAAACGTTTAATAATTAGAGTGACACGCACGGAAAGAAAAGAAAAGCAAAGAAACCAAAGAAAATTTTGACACAGAATATCGTTGCGATATTCGATCCGGGAATTCTGACTGCAGCCAGTGGCTTGAATCAAATATAGCACGCGGAAAAAGAAAAATCCTTGAGGATTATGCTCTATAGAAGAATAGAATATGCTCTATAAAAGAAGAAATTTTACGATAAACTAATATTAAACTTGTAAAGATGGAGAAATCGGAAGACTCTCACGCGGAATATAAAGACGCGGAGAACTCTCAGGGAGGGTCCGGTACCCAGACCAATTACGAACAGGCGATTAAAGAGGTGAAGGAAAGGGAAAGAGTCCTTACGGAACGCACGGAAATGTTAGAAAACATGATGCGCGCGCTCACGAGCGCATTGTCCGGGGCCCGACCTCCCGCGGAACTGCAATCACCTGCGCCGCCGCCAAAATCGTCTGAGCCTTTCTCCCTTGTTTCTTATGACCAGACGCCGGCGAGAGAGTCCCAGTTTTTCACGAGCTCGCCACTGAACGCGACCGCGCCTTACCCTAAATCATATATTCGCGACGCGCTCGAACTCGTCCCTAAATACGACGGGCATAATATTCCCGTGTGGCAGTTCGCCAGGGCGTGTAGGAGAGCTAAAGAATCTCTTCCCTGCGTCGACGAGGCCATGTTCGTGCTGATGCTTCGCAACAAACTCACACATCACGCGTACCTCGCCGTCGAGGACGAGATCCATGTTACCGTTGACAAATTCTTAGACACTTTAAAGAGAACGTTCGGACCAGGAAAAGGGTCTAATTATTACCGCGGTCAGTTAAGTATCGTTTTTAAGAAGCATAACGAACACGTACTCGATTATATAGGACGTATCAAAGATCTCAGAACGGCGATTATTGAGGGAGATCAGACAAACCTAAACAGACCGCTTACAGAGGGCGAGATTTCCTCCATTAATTTATTCGCTCTAGAGGCGTTCTACGAGGGACTCCCCAGAGAGCACCGCGTGGAGCTCAGGGCGGAAGGTTACGTAGATTTCGCCGACGCTTGCTCTAAACTTATTGCCATCAGCAAAAGGCTGGAACGCGAAGAAGCGCGAAATAGAAACACGCGCACCGTGCGCGATCCTCAACCTGTTCAGAACGCTCGACGCGACTTTCCGCAAAACGCTACGCAGTCTGCCGCCATCACTCCCTCTGAGAATATGGGACGAAAGGTATGCGCATATTGCAAAAATTTCGGGCACTTGATCAGCGAATGCCGTAAACGACAGTATCGCGAGGGAGGAAATAATAACTTTCGGGCTACTCCGCCTAACGAAACAAGAATTTCGGGAAACCACCCAGAGGCCTCGGCCAGTGGGTGGTTTCCCGAAATTCTTGTTTCGTTAGGCGGAGTAGCCCAAAAGTTATTATTTCCTCCCTCGCGATACTGTCGTTTACGGCATTCGCTGATCAAGTGCCCGAAATTTTTGCAATATGCGCATACCTTTCGTCCCATATTCTCAGAGGGAGTGATGGCGGCAGACTGCGTAGCGTTTTGCGGAAAGTCGCGTCGAGCGTTCTGAACAGGTTGAGGATCGCGCACGGTGCGCGTGTTTCTATTTCGCGCTTCTTCGCGTCCCAGCCTTTTGCTGATGGCAATAAGTTTAGAGCAAGCGTCGGCGAAATCTACGTAACCTTCCGCCCTGAGCTCCACGCGGTGCTCTCTGGGGAGTCCCTCGTAGAACGCCTCTAGAGCGAATAAATTAATGGAGGAAATCTCGCCCTCTGTAAGCGGTCTGTTTAGGTTTGTCTGATCTCCCTCAATAATCGCCGTTCTGAGATCTTTGATACGTCCTATATAATCGAGTACGTGTTCGTTAGGCTTCTTAAAAACGATACTTAACTGACCGCGGTAATAATTAGACCCTTTTCCTGGTCCGAACGTTCTCTTTAAAGTGTCTAAGAATTTGTCAACGGTAACATGGATCTCGTCCTCGACGGCGAGGTACGCGTGATGCGTGAGTTTGTTGCGAAGCATCCGCACGAACATGGCCTCGTCGACGCAGGGAAGAGATTCTTTAGCTCTCCTACACGCCCTGGCGAACTGCCACACGGGAACAGAGTTGGGCATTTTGTAATCGATTACTGATTACACGATTACAAAATTTAATCAAGTAATGTTTAAAAATTACGATTACATTTTGTAATCGGTAATCATCCACTATGATTACAATTCCAGAGTAATCTGTAATCACTGTATGGATGATTACCGATTACATAAATGTAACCGTAATATTTGAAGATTACTTGATTACATTTTGTAATCGTGTAATCAGTAATCGATTACAAAATTCCCAATTCTATTTAATACACAAGGAACAATGTAGAGTAGAAATAGACTAGGACTAGGTAGACTTTCGCCCTGCGACGTTCCCCGCGATTTTTCACTAATGTCGACAGGGTGCTGATTAGTGGACAACGCTGCGAGCTAGTCTAGTAAATAAATAAGAATGTGAAAAGGGTAAAATAAGAAAAAGCAAAAAGATTTATTATGTGCAAAAATATTTATTTCTTATTTTAAACAAATGAATAAACAAGTAAACAATAATGAAATTTCAATTATTAACAACTTTTAATGTCTCAACTCAATCATTGTTTTCTTTATGAGCTTAACTATAAATCCTTAATTACATTAAAAGCTCAACAACAAGTTTTAATATTCCAATTATTTATTTCTTTTATAATTCAAATTTGCTTTGATTATCACTCTTTGCTCAAATTTTTCATCCGATAGCTTATTGGCTTTTGGACTATTTGTTATTGTTGCGAAAGAAAAAAGTCTTTCGACGGGTGCAGATGAGGGCAAAGGAGTATTAAACTTCAAGAAAATGTTTCTGATTTCCAAATATCTATTTAGCATTTCCAGCCTTTGCGATTGATCCGCAAAAAAACTTGTTATTGAGTGTTCGGCTTTTGTACAAGGCTGACTAAACGAAGGAAACAAATTACTGTCAGTATCATAGTCATCAAAATCAAAAAAATCATTATCTTTTGGATTCATACTGACAGATATATCGGGATCTTTATTTAAGGGCATATTGAATGCTTTGGATAAAATATTAATAAACAAATTTTTCAGACGAAATTGATCGGCGGACTCGATGCAGGAGAACCATTTATTTTTGAATCTGGGATAACTCAATGTTGCGATAATTGCCCTTTCTGCTTCAGAACCGGAAAGTTTCAGCAAATTTTCAAAACGTTTCTCTACCTGCTTTAATAAATTGATAGCAATAGGTTTACAAAACATAAAATCTTTTTGTCGTAAGCTCTGGAGTTTTTTTCTAAGCATCAGAATTGTTGGCAATAATATACCATAATAAGTATTTTTTTCTCCTTGGAGAATATCTAATGCTTGTGCTATTGGCTTTAGGCAAGACAAATATTCTTCTATATAGTCGTACTCATAATCACGAAATATATTCTTAAGACCGAGCGTTCTATGAAGAGCACTGCTTTTTTCTTTTATCGTAAGAATTTGTTTCATAGCGTCATACAAACTATTCCACCTGGTAGCGCCGGGTCTACTTAGACTGTGCCCTAAAATATTCTGAATTATTTCAGCGCTCTTTGGTAGATTAGCTTTTTTCCAAAGAGAATTACATTTCCCCATTACGTTCTGGTGAACATTGGACAATTCTCTGTCAGTGGCAAGTATATTTTCTAAATCTACAGTTGCTATCAAGTTCAAAATATGTGAACCACATCGCAGATGGAAAGGTAAACGCGCTTGTTCAATTGGGAACTCACAATGTTCTCCTTCGCTTTCAATAGACAGCGGGTGCTCCATTTCTTCATCCGAGCTCCAACTTGACGCTTCATTATGACGATCTACAGCATTATTTGTTTCATTTTCAATACTTTCAGAGTGCACCCCAAATTCTTTAAACGCTTTAACAAAATTACTGCCGTTATCGGTAACGGTAGCAACGATTTTATTTGGTTCTAAGCCATACGTTTGGTGAATTTCTTCTAGTAGTTCTGTGATGCGTTCAAAATTATGTACTCCCGAAAACCTACGGCACGCTAAAGCTCTCGATTTTCTCAACAAGGTGACAGGGTCGATCCAATGCGCAGTAACACCTAAAAAACTTCTTTTACGACCAGACCAAATGTCGACGGTAGTACATATATATTTCACTTTTTCTAAAAGTTTCTTGGTTTCTGAAGTCTGTATGTCATAATATTTTTTTAGACGTCGTCCCAAAGTCGTACGACTTATTAGTCTCAATCCGATATTTTCAATGTTTAATTTCTTGAAAATTATAGATAAATATGGATTTTCAATGCAATTTAATGGAATCATTGAATGGGAAAAAAATTGTACCATGTCTTCATCGAAAGAATCTTGCGTATAGTTCGTTTTAGACCTAGAAGCACGCGTTTGTGTTTGTGCTGAAGTGGACTGTGCCATTTCAGTCTTTTTTTTTCTTACAATACAACTGATATTCTTTGACACAGACATCGCCATGCTTTCTTTTCAGATGTTTTAAAAAATTTGAAGTACAACTTTTATACCCTTTTATTTCTACATTACTCGGCAAACATTTCTTGCACACAGCCACAGGTGTAGTTGAAGTTGATTTGGTGGATAACTTTTCAAAAAAAGTGCCGTCAAACAAAATACGTCGTTCCAGCGGTGGCTGTTCCAACCGTGGTCCCGAAATTGAGGCTTCAAATAAATCACTGTTAATAGAAGATTCAGATTCCATTGTAGGTTACAGCACACACGTCTTGTATCAGTTGTACCGAAATTTCCCACTTTGAAAATTCGAAAGAAATCATCGAGTTGATAAGCCTAATATGGACACTAATTCACGATACTACTCGCTAACGTATCTTGTCGCAGCCTGAACGACGATACCAGAGTAGATCCTTTTCGGCAACATGAGTGGTGGGGGTAGCGAGTGGGGGTAAGCTTACCAGACACACGGTTAGCCTATTCACCCCCCCCCCCCATCACTCATGTAGCTGAGAAAAATACTAAAAAAAACACATGCCGCGCATTCCGTCTATATTTTGTGGTTGCCTGCACGGACATTCTCGCGATCATACAATCATTCAATCCAGTCATTTAAAAATAAAAGTTTTAACCTAACTGAGATTGTAATTACGAAAGTAATCTCAAACAAAAATTACGTGGAATCTGGATTACAAGTAATGCAATTATTAAGTAGTTTTGATTACAAAGTAATCATACAATATGATTACTAGTAATCGTGATTACAAAGGTAATCGATTATTTCATCATCGTGATTAAAATAATCATTTATGTAATCGATTACTAAAAGTAATCAATTACGCCCAACTCTGCACGGGAATATTATGCCCGTCGTATTTAGGGACGAGTTCGAGCGCGTCGCGAATATATGATTTAGGGTAAGGCGCGGTCGCGTTCAGTGGCGAGCTCGTGAAAAACTGGGACTCTCTCGCCGGCGTCTGGTCATAAGAAACAAGGGAGAAAGGCTCAGACGATTTTGGCGGCGGCGCAGGTGATTGCAGTTGCGCGGGAGGTCGGGCCCCGGACAATGCGCTCGTGAGCGCGCGCATCATGTTTTCTAACATTTCGGTGCGTTCCGTAAGGACTCTTTCCCTTTCCTTCACCTCTTTAATCGCCTGTTCGTAATTGGTCTGGGTACCGGACCCTCCCTGAGAGTTCTCCGCGTCTTTATATTCCGCGTGAGAGTCTTCCGATTTCTCCATCTTTACAAGTTTAATATTAGTTTATCGTAAAATTTCTTCTTTTATAGAGCATATTCTATTCTTCTATAGAGCATAATTCTCAAATTTTTTCTTTTTTTTTGTGAAACGACGACATATATGGTTTCATTTTACGACACATCGTATATTAAGACCTAGCTACGGTAGATGGAAGTGCGTCTCGCCATGGCACGGTTTTTACACGCACAGAAAGCCGTTCGTATTGTTTATATCGAAAGAAAACGGTATTGTAATGGTCAGAAAGTAAATAATCTTTATCCATTTTCTTACGTTGTGAAACGGTTGCATTCTCGAGATATATAGATAGTCGATTATGGTATCGGGCGGAGACGATTAATCTTTCGTCGCGTCTATCGCGTACGCGTTTGAATCGCGGGCACATCAGTAGTAATTAATTAAAAATATTTTTTTTTTTTGCAAAAATAAAGCGGTCTTAGGCGCTTATCTTTTTGGGAAATATCCCACCGCAGGTCACCAGTTGGTACGTCCGGGGTTTTCGAGTGGCGCGATTACGCGAGTTGTCGACCGGCGGACGTAATTTATACCAAAAGAAGGAAAAAAAAAGGGAAAAATCTATTTAGTCTTCGATATCTTTGAGAACTATGTGTTTTCTTTCGTATTGATTTCGATTAGTCACGGGCCGAGCGCAAACTCGTGACGTTCAGAGGAGATAAACTTTATACGTTTTGCGCGGATAACTATCGATTTCTTCGTATAAATTAATGACGTTTAAGGAAAAACGTTTTTGACAGGGAAGCCCTTTTCTTTTGCGGGCGGAAATTAGGCAGGATACTAGCAGAGGAAATCTTGGGACAGGGCTACGTTGGAACCTCGGCCGAGAATCGCCACTCTGCAGGGCGTTTAACGGAGAGGGGTTAAGAGTCGGAGGGACCCGTGCCTCGCCCTCTGTGAGGGGCGCGCTGCTCGGGGGGGTTTAGGGGGAGATTTTTATGAGGAATGATCGCGAACACGTATTTTGGCGGACGGGGAGACACTTACACGATTCACAGGCACTTATGCTCGGTACGTCGAACGGCGGAAATAAATCGGTTGCACTCACCGTGTTTAAACACAAGATCACAGTATCGTTTATTCAGTCGATTATGTCCGTTCGGACAGAAGCAGGTTCCCAAACTTTAATTTATTTCGAATGGCGCAGTCGAAATTGTTGATCAACTATTGAAAGGCGACGTGTCGCATATAGAGGAACGGAATATAAGCTAAAACAATTAATAATTAGAGTGACACGCACGGATAGAAAAGAAAAGCAAAGAAAGAAAAGAAAATTTTGACACAGAATATCGTTGCGATATTCGATCCGGGAATTCTGACTGCAGTCAGTGGCTTGAATCAAATATACCGCGCAGAAAAAGAAAAATCCTTGAGGAGGATTTTCCGTCTTATATATATGTATATATAAAAAGAAATTTATAAAGGCTAGAAGCGATCCGGTCGCGGGACCTCAGTTCCCGGCACGCCGGGAGCCACCCCGATGATCGCCCTTCAAGGGCGCTCCACCGGTCTGATCCACCGAAACTGCACGGAAACCTTGATCTCGCACGACAAGGGCCCCGGAGGCTATGTCTTGCACTTCACTATCTGGAGACTAAGTCTCGAACACTCGGATTTCGGCTAAGCTCTAATACCGCTAGTCTACTTTCGAATTGATGCCACTGATAACGCTGTCAAACTCCGAAATCGAATACCGCACGGCCCTCGGCGCGGGCCCTTTATATACTCTCAGCTCGATGGCCCCAAACGGGAGGGGAATGATGATCGTAAATCATCGAGCTGTCAGCTAATTTGTTAATTAACAGAGGTATAGAGTTGAAACCTACTCGCTAAGTTACGATTTAAATTTACATTTATATTTTAATATTCACGATTTAATTAAATGTCTCCTTCTATCTCAATTAACGATCTAGTTTTTATAAACGCGGATTTGCTCGCGGTACTTCGATCGCGTACTAGAACTTATTGATCGCATTCCTTAGGTTGTTATTCGCATTCCTGAGTGCGCAAACATCTCGGTACCCGAATAACAACCCGCGAGGAATTATCCTTAGCGTTATACAATTCAAATTATATCCCCCGCTTATAATTTCATTTGATTTGACGTTGTTTTAAATGACGTGCTTTGCGGACCGCGCGAGCCAGCGGCCGTCGAGCTAGCGGTTGCGCAATTTCTCGGAGAGCAGCCCCAAGTTTGTCTCAGGATTAATTAAGATATGTGTTATTAATTCATAAACACATTCAGATCACGGGTTACACTTTCAATGATTATTCGATTTATAAATGGTGTTAGTATCCTATTAATTTACAATTATAGCTTGACAGATTATTTTAACGGTACATATTGTAAGAATGTTTTACGCGATTTTGTGAGCGATCGGTGAGTCGAAAAGCGCCTCAACGCCGAGTAAAGCGAGGTTAAACCTTTTTACAATAGGTCTTTAATTGATTAGCGATACATATAAACTTTATTTGTATAAAAGGGGAAAATCGTCGGCGACGCGATCAAGTCATTGAGATTGCCTATAGGAAGGAAAGCGCGTCGGGGAAAATCGATAAATGAAGGCTCTCGCAATTCTGAGAATTGTGCCGGTTTGTCAGTTTCCGAACGGGCAGAGCGATCGTGAAGGCCGGTGCGAACCGCGCTGGACGTAACAATAATAATTGCTCTCCATACATGTGAATTCTGGCTGGGGTAATATTTTTCGCAAGAAATTCTAAATTCTAGATAACATCCTATTAATAAACCTGGCCAGTTGAGTCAATTTTAATAAAATTACTACGTTTTTAATTATTGGCTGGCGACGAGAAGTTCTTAATTTAAATTATAATTGTATTGTACTATTCAGCGTCTTTGACATTGCACATCAGTGTTATGTACATGAAAGTATATGTAAATAAAATCTTAATCATATTGTGACATTTAGTATCTGCCATTTACTATTAGAATATTTTTATAAGAAAGAAACGTATATACATATACACAAGTAAAAATTATGCAGTTAGATTTTTTAATTCTATGTGACATATAATTCGCGAATCAAAATACCATACCAATAAAGTTCTCGAAAAAATAAATTTAAAACGTATTTGCCACTTTTCGTTCCGAGCAGTAGTTTCTGAGATAAAAAGGTTTAAAACGTGGCCAATTACAGATTACGATTAAACGGAAGCCTGTCCGTGAGTCGCGCGTCAATAGTGTTAGTGACCGCGAACTTCACGCTCTTACAGGTATTAGACAAAAGATTGTTTGCGTGACATCCGTATAATACTGCGTGTTGCGTGTAATATTTGTTGCGAATTAGATGATGCTGTTAATAAACAACGTGTGTTTAAGCATAAATTTATCTTATTCATTACGTATTGAATATGATAAATTTATAATTCATCAGAATTATATCGCTACTAATTTGTGTATTACAATAAAAAAAAAAATACCCGAAAAAATTATATGTAAAAACATAAAAAAATTTAGAATTAATATTTTGTCTAGACATAATAATTTAGTTCTGCAATTATGTGCTTAATAACTATAGCTTATTAATAATTCGATGAATTATAAGTATGTCTAGACATAATAATAATAATTTCTTTTCTTTAAATATTAATTTAATTTGGTAGAATTTTTACGATGATATTAAATAGCAAAACGGCGTGCCATACATATTAATTTTTAAATGCAATTCTTAGCTTTTTCATGTATAATTAAAAAATAAAACAAAGAATAAAACGAGAATAAAACGAACCATTAATCCTATTGCTAAATTAATTTTACATAAATAAAATAAACTAAGTAAACTAAGAGTTTACTACTTTTAAAATCTAATACTACCGTGTAATCTTTTATAATTTAATAATGTAATATCCCTTTAATTGAAAATTAAATTTTGTAATTTATGACTTGTTCAATTAACAATTGTTGTTTAAATGTTTAGTACATAATTGGGCCAAAATTCAATCAATTAATTCAAAAGTAAGGCACTAGCTGTAATGACAAATGGAATTACTTTACCTTAAAATTCGTATAGTTATAAATCAGTATGCACGTAAGTAGTAATATGTATGTATGAGTAGTAATATCACGTAAGTAATAATGTATAACCGGTACATTTTTGAGAGGATGAATGAATGAATGATAAGAAAGAAATAATGAAATAAATGTTTCGATATAATTAAAGCCTAAAGAGAATGAAGAAATAGATGTATAAAATTAAAAAAATTAGAATTATTGTAAAGAAATACTGATTCGTATGTATGCCACTTGATTGCAATTATTTAACTCTTATTCATATTTCTTATTGATATTGTACGTGATACACAAATTAGTAGCGATATAATTCTGATGAATTATAAATTTATCTTATTCATTACGTAATGAATAAGATAAATTTATGCTTAAACACACGTTGTTTATTAACAGCATCATCTAATTCGCAACAAATATTACACGCAACACGCGGTATTATACGGACGTCACGCAAACAATCTTTTGTCTAATGCCTGTGAGAGCGTGAAGTGCGCGGTCACTAACACTATTAACGCGCGACTCACGGACAGGTTTCCGTTTAATCGTAATCTGTAATTGGCCACGTTTAAACCTTTTTATCTCAAAAACTACTGCTCGGAACGAAAAGTGGCAAGTACGTTTTAAATTTATTTTTTCGAGAACTTTATTGCTATGGTATTTTGATTCGCGAATTTCGGGACACCCTGTATATACATATATATATATATATATATATATATATGTATTCTCCCTTTTATTATAATGGTTTCTGATAATCCCACTAAAGACTGACATTCGCTGGATTTTAGTTCTTTTTAAAATGTTTTCGAAATTATTCTATATAGAAATCTGTGAGTGTACCTACTATTTTTACTTGTATTGTGACGTGACTGTGGAAGCTGACAATTTACCATGGAAAACGATTGGTCTTACGGATATACAGGGTGATTCAGAATAAGTATATTGTCCCGAAAATCTCACATTCTTGACGCGATTCTAAGACGATTTTTCCTCTACAAGAAATTTCCCCGAAGCTTAGGTTTTGAGTTACTACCTTTTTAAATTTTTAAAATTAAAAAAATGTTTTTAATTTTTTAAAAATAAAACCAGTAAAATTTATAAGCAGTATACCCGGAACTACAAGTTATTAAAATAAATAATTACTTTATCACATGTACAGGAGGTAGGCCTAGGCAAGGGCGGCGCGACTCACTGACATTCACTGTCGCGAGCGCTTATGTGAGGCCAAGTGAGGCACCTGCTGCGATCAGCTGATTGTTGCACACTTCTTTCTCTCTCTCATTTACTCAATCACTCGTCACTTACTCACTCACGTTTCACTTTGTTCATCTCGAAGGAAGAACCGTAACACACGTGGCAGCGCAACACACAACAAACGCGTTATCACGCCATGTATCAAGAGACACGGTAACAGCCGATAGTGTCTCGCGCCAAGTACACGCGGAGCGAGACCACCCCGTAACTCTTTTACGCGACGTGACGAGTTGCGATTTACTTGGCAAGCAGTCGACCGATTTTTGATTGTGTTAATGTTGTGTTGCACTCGGTGACCTCGGTGTGCACTCCGGTGTACTCCCTCCAGCTCTCCGCACGCTGGCAGGGCGAGTGCACACCAAGGTCACCGAGTGCAACACAACAATAACATAACCAAAAATCGGTCGACTGCTTGCCAAGAGGTGGTCTCGCTCCGCGTGTACTTGGCGCGAGACACTTTCGCCCGTTACCGTGTCTCTTGATACATGGCGTAATAACGCGTTTGTTGTGTGTTGCGCTGCCGCGTGTGTTACGGTTCTTCCTTTGAGATGAACAAAGTGAAACGTGAGTGAGTAAGTGACGAGTGATTGAGTAAATGAGAGAGAGAAAGAAGTGTACAACAATCAGTTGATCGCAGCAGGTGCCTCACTCGGCCTCACATAAGCGCTCGCGACAGTGAATTTCAGTGAGACGCGCCGCCCTTGCATAGGCCTACCTCCTGTACATGTGATAAAGTAATTATTTACTTTAATAACTCATAGTTCCGGGTATACTGCTTATAAATTTTACTGGTTTTATTTAAAAAAAAAAAATTTTTTTAATTTAAAAAATTTTTAAAAATAGTAACTCAAAACCTAAGTTTCGGGAAAATTTTTTGTAGAGGAAAAATCGTCTTAGAATCGCGTCAAGAATGTGAGATTTTCGGGACAATATACTTATTCTGAATCACCCTATAACGCTCGATTAATACATTTGAACAATTAGCTCAAATAATATAACATTAATCTTATTAATAATAATACATTACTTAATTTGCCAGTGATAATTAAACAAATTCAGGATCTTTAATCGACTAAACTGGCAATATTCAATCATCTTTTCGAAATGAACTTTTTTGAAAGACTGCGAGCCGACCAGATTTGTCAGATTCACACAGCACGTTTCAGATCAAATTGAGATGATGAAATTCGACCATGGATTTGGTCCGTTGATATAGATAGTTTAAATTAATTTTAATTTTTATTGCAAAAAATATTACCCCAGCCAGGGTTCGAACCTGGAACTTCCCGCATTCCGTTCGGGCGTTGTAACCAATTCGACTACCGGGGCATGTGGTAATATTCATCGCAATTACACATATTAAGATGACTTCTAAACAATAATAAGATGGAACACCGAAATTCTAGTCAAAGGTGTGGGTATAATAATAATAATACATTACTTAATTCGCCAGTGATAATTAAACAAATTCAGGATCTTTAATCGACTAAACTGGCAATATTCAATCATCTTTTCGAAATGAACTTTTTTGAAAGACTGCGAGCCGTATTATCATTATACCCACACCTTTGACTAGAATTTTGGTGGTCCATCTTATTATTGTTTAGAAGTCATCTTAATATGTGTTATTGCGATGAATATTACCACATACCCCGGTAGTCGAATTGGTTACGACGCCCGAACGGAATGCGGGAGGTTCCAGGTTCGAATCCTGGCTGGGGTAATATTTTTCGCAATAAAAATTAAAATTAATTTAAACCATCTACATGAACGGACCAAATCCATGGTCAAATTTTCATCATCTCGATTTGATCTGAAACGTGCTGTGTGAATCTGACAAATCTGGTCGGCTCGCAGTCTTTCAATAAAGTTCATTTCGATAAGATGATTGAATATTGCCAGTTTAGTCGATTAAAAATTCTGAATTTGTTTAATTGTTTAATTATCACTGGCGAATTAAGTAATGTATTATTATTATTATACCCACACCTTTGACTATAATTTCGGTGTTCCATCTTATTATTGTTTAGAAGTCGTCTTAATATATGTTATTGCGATGAATATTACCACATACCCCGGTAGTCGAATTGGTTACGACGCCCGAACGGAATGCGGGAGGTTCCAGGTTTGAACCCTGGCTGGGGTAATATTTTTCGCAATTAAAATTAAAATTAATTTAAACTATCTATATCAACGGACCAAATCCGTGGTCGAATTTCATCATCTCGATTTGATCTGAAACGTGCTGTGTGAATATGACAAATCTGGTCGGCTCGCAGTCTTTCAAAAAAGTTCATTTCGAAAAGATGATTGAATGTTGCCAGTTTAGTCGATTAAAAATCCTGAATTTGTTTAATCTTATTATTTTTCATCATCTTGATGTTTTTCGTGAATAAATATGGGGCATTCCACGCCAATTCGCGAGGGGTCAAACCTCGACCTTTTTATTTCTGATGGCGGCTTGTTTTTTTAGCAGGTTTTTACGAGTACTATACCCATGTAAGAGCGTTTTTATAATAAATGTAGCGTTTCCGAAATAGAGCCTGCGCAAAATGTGTAATCCATCGGCTCCAAAGATTTTTAATGATTTTTTTCGCCTATTAGACAACGTCTAAGAAGAAAATTCATTGAACATAAAATACGCTATTTTGATCATATTGAAAAAAAAAATTACTCCAGATTTTTATAATAATATATTTAAACAAATAAAGTAAAAAAACATCAAAAATTTTAAACATCTCGAAAACCCCATTTTCTATTTTCTTTAAATTTATAGGGAATATTCTGGGGAATATTAGAAAAATTTTAAGACCGGTCCGAAGTTGCGCAGAAAATTTGGGAATTTTTTATGAATTTTTTGGTGCGGTATTCGACTCACAAAAGTGCAGTTAAAATCGCGTTTCTGAATCGATTTAGCTAAACTTTTTTTAATTGATTGACATTACTAATTAACAAATAAAATAAGTGAACTGTGCTTTCTGCACACGCCTGTAAAATTTTTTTACTGAATTATGATGAAGATCCTGGAACAAAATTGCGATGAACAGTGTGAGAAAGGCAAAAATAATAAATTTGTGAGGAAATTTAATTCAATAAGTACATTTATTTAAGAACAGATTATTTATTATTTTAATTAAAGTAATTTAAATCGACCGTGACTGGCAATATATAACGTCTTTCACCGTCGACCGGTTGTTAATAAGTAATGTCAATCAATTAAAAAGAGTTTAGCTAAATCGATTCAGAATTGTTTGAAACGCGATTTTAACTGCACTTTTGTGAGTCGAATACTGCACAAAAAAATTCATAAAAAATTCCCAAATTTTCTGCGCAACTTCGGACCGGTCTTAAAATTTTTCTAATATTCCCCAGAATATTTCCTATAAATTTAAAGAAAATAGAAAATGGGGTTTTTGAGATATTTAAAATTTTTGATGTTTTTTTACTTTATTTGTTTAAAAATATTATTATAAAAATCTAAAGTAATTTTTTTTAAAAATATGATCAAAATAGCGTATTTTATGTTCAATGAATTTTTTTCTTAGACGTTGTCTAATAAGCAAAAAAAGTCATTGAAAATCTTTGGAGCCGATGAATTACACATTTTGCGCAGGCTCTATTTCGGAAACGCTACATTTATTATAAAAAAAACGCTCTTACATGGGTATAGTACTCGTAAAAACCTGCTAAAAAAACAAGCCGTCATCAGAAATAAAAAGGTCGAGGTTTGACCCCTCGCAAATTGGCGTGGAATGCCCCATATGCACATCAGATATTCACGACATTATAATGTTCAATTTTAATCAAAAATTTTGCGCTTTCATTTGTAAACGTAGACTTAGGTCGCGCCAGTTATTTAAATTACCCACGCTTTCTACGTCACCGCGTGCAACGCTACCGCGGCGCTCTGCGCGTGCGCGCCTCGCGCCTGGCGATCCTTGCGCCTCACTTATAGCGACACCAGCGACCTCCTGCGGGGCCATTGGCCGAGCTTTCCCACATGACACCTCGTGGCGCGTTCCTCATCAACGTGCCGGTAGCCTAACATGTGGCCTGGCCGGCCCTATTTTACACATTATGACATTATTATTGTGTATAATATACCGTACAAAATTACCTTTTACAAAAAGGTAAAAAAAAAGACACCAAGCACGCATGGTGTACCTTGAAAAAATCGAAGTAGTTATCTTTGTACCTCGAAAAAAATCCAAGTAATATCTTTACCTTGAAAAAATCAAAGTAATATATTTATTACAAAAAAAAAAGAAATATCTTTAATTTATGCGCCAATTAAATATATATTATATCAAAAAATAACTATTGGTCTTTTAAAAAATGAATTCCCATTAAAGTGAAAAAATTAATATAAAGTGTGAAAAATTTTAGTGAAAAAAACGGCGCTGCTAAACATAATAATATATATTAATAAACAATTTCTATAAATGGAAAAAGTACTTTAAATTAATGTGTAAAAGTCTCTACATTATTGTAATTATCAATTTAATATTTTAAATTAGTTATTTATTGCTTTCAAATATTTTAAAATTTAGCAGCGCCAAGTTTTTTTCACTAAAATTTTTCACATTTTATATTAATTTTTTCACTTCAATGGGAATACATTTTTTAAAAAATCAATAGTTATTTTTTGATATAATATATATTTAATTGGCGCATAATTTAAAGATATCATTTTTTTTTTGTAATAAATTTATTACTTCGATTTTTTCAAGGTAAAAATATTACTTGGATTTTTTTCGAGATACAAAGATAACTACTTCGATTTTTTCAAGGTACACCACGCGTGCTTGGCGTCTTTTTTTTACCTTTTTGTAAAAGGTAATTTTGTACGGATATCACCTCTTTTTGTTATAGATACATCAAACGCCATAATGTCTATCGACATCGATTTTTTAAATATCAGATACACTTTGTTAGATTAGAGCAGCGGAAGCATGGGAAGAGTGAAGATATACTGTATTTTACACAAGATATTTCGATTAGATGAAATTCTGCTCTCGAAATTGTTCAACAATTTAAAAGATCGCGTATCTACCCGAGCTCGCCCTCGCGCCCCGCGTGTCGCACGCTCCGCGTTATGCGTGACGAGCGAGGCCGAGCCGGCCCGATCCGTCGTCGTAAACAACGTTCGGGCCGATAGAAGATGATGCGAGTACCCGAGATTTTTAGATCTCGATAACCAGTGAACGGATCAAGTTCCAACTAGGCTTATCGTAAAGCTTGGACCAAATTTATATAAGAAAAGTGTTTTTATTTTTCCGCTACGTGCCCTACGAGCGGAGATATTACGATATGTTACATGTCCGACGACGACGTGGATCTCGACGTGGATGTTTCTTAAATGAAAATTTTCAGGATCGGAATTTGCATCGTAATATCTCCGCTCGTAGGGCACGTAGCGAAAAAATAAAAACACTCTTCTTATATAAATTTGGTGCCAGCTATCCATTAAGCCTAGTTAGAACTCGATCCGTTCGCTGGTTATCGAGATCTAAAAATCTCGGGTACTCGCAACTCGTCGCGTCGCGTATATAAACATGCAATATTAATTTGTACGTACCAATTCGACAGTATTATCAGATGGATAATAATACAGATAAAATTTCTTCAGCATACAGGCAATTTGGTCATACCACTCAGCTTCAAATACATATCTGTCGCCGTAATCTGCAGACATCTCAAAACTTACATACCCTGACTAACGTATTGTTAATAATCAACATGAAAGCAGAGCGAGTACTGTATTTATAAGCCCAAAGGATTGTGCGAATCAATCCTCCCTGCGGTGTCAATGTGACATGACACGTTAACCTCACTCACTTCGACGCGTGTGATAACGATGACTCGATTGATCTCTCTTGCGAACGCGATTTATTTAGAGGATATAAATAACCTTACTTTAGCTCGTAAGAGACGAGATTAAGCTAGCGAGCAAGCGAGCGAAAGAGAGCGTGAGTTTATTATCACGCACGATATAGTTTACTTACGATAGTTTATCACACATTGCACGTTATCACTGCACGAGCCCCGACTAAACCCACACGTAAACATCGTAAGCATCATATAACCTCGACGCGGACGGAATATTTTTCGACGACGCGGACGTCTAAAGCGGCCCATTACATGTACGAGTTTGACTCGCGAGTCCGGCTCGGCGAGCTTGATTCGCGAGTCAAACTCGTACATGTAATGAGACATGAACGTTTTTCACTACACACACACTCCCGAATAGTCCCGAAATTTAGCTCGTTGGACGCCGAACCCGGCTCGTGACATTCCACCCACGAACGAGTAAAAACCGAGCCGAACCGGACTCGCGACGTGTATGGGCCACTTTACAGTTATGTTCACTCCTGTCACCTCACATGTGATCGATCGATCGAACTAACGCATCTCTACCAATCTCTACGCGTAGAGACTAGAGCGCCGCATAACGGCAAGGGTACGAACGCCACAAGAAAATTAGACTCAAGCGCCGCGCCGTAGCGAACACAGCAAACGGAGAACGTGGACGTATCTTAAATAAAAAATTTCAGGATCGGAATTTGCATCGTAATATCTCCGCTCGTAGGGCACGTAGCGGATATATAAAAACACTTTTATTATATAAATTTGGTCCAAGCATTACGATAAGCTTAGTTGGAACTTGATCCGTTCACTGGTTATCGAGATCTAAAAATCTCGGGTACTCGCAACTCGTCGCGTCGCGTATATAGAGCCACGGCTGTCTCGCTCCGCGCGTACTTGGCGCGAGACACTACCGTGTCTCTTGATATATCTAATTCTCTCTTTCTTTCTCTTTCTCTCTCATTTCATTTTGCTTTTTAACAATTTCAAAATTACCACCTGATTATAAATGCCACGCATATGTACATGGCCTGATCGATAATGTGCACATAAAAAGAATATATCTTTTCGCTACTTTGCTTTTTTTGTCGTTAACTGCAGTAAAACAAGGATCGATTATTTAAAAATTGCTGCGTTCAGCGGAAAAAGCAGTTTACAAGAAGCTTTTTTGTAACGTCTGTAAATATTAGGGAAAAAACCATAAATATTCGTGTTTAATAGTCTTATTTAATTTAAAACGACATAAAATATTAAAAATGCCTTTTATAAGCGCCCTTTATTCTACTTTCTGCCTATTTAGAATAAAGCAGAGGTGTATCCGAGTATTGAAAAAAGAAAGAAGCAAAGAAATGGGGGATATATAATATAATTAAAGTAAACAAATCCAGCATTGTACGACAGTTTGGTTTTCAAAATTTATCTCATTCGGATATGTTTATGCGCGATGGATCACAGTCACCTTGGCTATCCGACATTCTAGTAAACTTCTCTCTGGTAGAAGTCAGAAGTGTGATATTGTGTCCTCGCACCTAGTTCAGTTATAAAGATCGGGGCTAAAGTTATTTGCCGAAAGATTAACGTGATACTTTTATAAAATGAATTTTTGTGAATATCCATACACCCTTGCGTAACCAAGTACGTTCTTTTTAATTTTTTTGTAAGAATATAGAATGACAAATGTTAGTAAAATTTATTTAAAAAGACTTTAAAAGATGAAACTCTCTCCCTGTCTTGCATACTTTTAACGCGCACCTTTAGTAATTAATAATTTTCAAATTAGATTGCTATTTCACGACGTTAATTAACTGTCAATGTTCTGCCAATCTTCTCAAGTGTATAAAATGTATAACAGTTTTAGCATAAAATCTTGAAAATTATGTACACATTACAAATAATATTGTATAGGCAATAATTGTAACAATTTTAATAACAATATGTACATTGTTTAATTGTATCATATACTTATACATTACAATTATATATCTGCTTATTAATAATATATATTTTTTAAATTTCTGTACCTGTTTAAATTATTAGAACATGCGTGTGTAACTCATACCCATTTAAAATTAAATGTGGATTTTGATCAAAAAATTCTTGAAAGAAAAGCGATTTTAACAGTTACATGGGAAAAGTCTGAAATGAAAATAGTCGAATTGACGCCCAGGGAAACTATACTTTTGTTTCGGGAAAGTGAACTTTATACATTAGTGAGTATAATTAGTAGTGATATTTTCTTTTATATTAGGCAAAATATCACTTATATCTAATACCGAGTATCTAATTACAAGTTAGACATTCTTGATTTGGAAATTATTGCAGTAAGATTATCTGCAGACAAGTCACCGTTAACTTATCAAATTAATCAAATGCATCATACTTCCTTTTGGCGATATTTATATCTTGATATACATTTACCACAAAATAGTGAATCTTCTATAAAAGAATGTAAGATTGAGATTAAATATAAAACAAGTAAAGATTCAAATGCACTAGTTTGGCTACCACCTGAGCATACTGCCAATGGTAAACATCCTTTCCTATTGTCCAACAACAAGGTAAGCTTACAATTAAATAAACAAAGCAATTTATTTAGATAAACGTACGTTAAATATAGATTTGAAATTTTTTAGTATACATATTGTTACGTCCGGCGCGGTTCGCACCGGCCTTCACGATCGCTCTGCCCGTTCAAAAATTGACAAACCGGCGCGATTCTCAGAATTCGAGAGTCTTCGCTATCGATTTTCCCCGACGCGCTTTCCCTTCTATAAGCAATCTCAATGCCTTGAGCGCGTCACCAACGATTTTCCCCTTTTTTATAATCAAAACTTATATGTATCGCGAATCAATTAAAGCCCTACTGGAAAAATGTTTAATCTTGCTAACTCTGTAAAGCATACCGACTAAAATTAACCAACATTCATTCAGCGTTGAGCCGCCTCGCGGCTAACCGACCGCCCGCTAAATCGCGCAATTCGCTTTTGCGAAGCATACCGCCGAAGCTATTAATCATACTCAAATTTATAACTTAGGAAAACCACTAACATCTCTTAATAAACTTAATTACAACTGCTAATGTAATTCATAATCTAGTCCAAACATAATTGAGCAATAAAGCGTTTCGATCCCGAGACAAACTCGCGGCTGCTCTCCGAGAAATTGCGCAACCGCGAGCTTGACGACCGCTGGCCCGCGCGATCCGCAAAGCGCGTCATTTAAAACAACGATAAATCGATTAAAATTATATAATCGGAGGATGTAATTTAAATTGTATAACGCTAAGGATAATTCCTCGCAAGTTGTTATTCGGGTACCGAGATGTTTGCGCACTTAGGAATGTGAATAACAACTTGAGGAATGCGATCGATAAGTTCTAGTACGCGATCGACGTACCGCGAGAAAATCCGCGTTTATAAAAACCAGATCATTGATTGAGATAGAAGGAAACGTTTAATTAAATCGCGAATATTAAAATATAAATATTGTTTGAAATATAGCGCGAATGGACGCGCGACGCGAGGAGACACCGTGTATAATCGAGCGCGATCAGTATATCGATTTTCCGAAGACGCGCGAGGAGGACCGACCTCTGTTTACGGCGCGCCGTTCGGCTGCATGCACGATGCGGCGACGGCGGACTCACTTCTCGTCGCGAACTCGAGCCGAGCACACGTTCGAGCGTGAGCGGTCACGCTTCCTTACGATTGTTACTACGTAACACAGTTCCGCGAAACTCGTGCTGAAATTGTGATTGCATCGAGTTGTGGCTGCTCATATCACTTACTACGTTGCGGCCACTGGTCTTTTCTTAAATTGATACGTGCTTTTCGTTTGTGTTCATATTCTTCAAGGCCGGATTCGGACTCTCGGCAGTTGTTAGGTGGTCATAGCGATTCTCAGCGAGATGGATTATATTCTCCTTTTGTTCATTTCATTCCTTGTTCGGTTTAGATTTTCTTTATCCTTCGATAGCTCAGTAATCTCTCGTGATCGAGTTCAAGTAAAAATACAATTCGGATCTCTGCTTTCTTAATAAGCGAAAAGTTATACTTATTTCTACTTACAGTTAAGGTTTACTCGCGGCATTCATAGCCCGGTTTCGTGTATGCTGGCCTGCACGGCCTCGGTGCGATACTCGCAATCGTCATAGATTCGGGGCGCAATACTTGTGCCAATAATATTCAGGGTGCAATACTTGCGCCAGTAATCGAGCGAGGTGCAATCCTTGCTCTCACTATAAAGAAACGGAAGGGGTTTTTCTTCCTCACCGTACGAGACAACCCGGACATCGGCCTTTCCAGCCCAGCAGACGCTCTGAAGCGTCGATCGGCGGCGCCGTTCATCGGACGAGGGGAGCGAGCGGAGCATCTCGTGGGATCTCGTGGCGTCTTCGCCCTGAATGATTCTGCGGTGAACGCCTGCGATAAGTACACCGTATCCAGTGGTTTCGAATCACCGAGACATCTCGTCATACATACGCGAAGTGATCCTTCCTATAGTTATTCACGTCATTATACGCTGTGTATTTTTGTCAAGAATACGTTACGTTTAATAAGTTGCCTCGCGCTTTGGGCATTGATATTGTCTCGCGTAGTCCCTCACGCTACATTCTTGCACAGCGTTACTCGCAGTTAACATTCAGATTGCATCATACTATTCGTGATTTCATTGTCGTTGCATTGCTCGAGTCAATCGGTTATATTGTGACAAGTGCGCTATTCCATCCGCGTCAGGTTTATTCCACCTGCCCCCCCCCTTACTCGCGGGATCTTGTCTGCATCCCCTGATTCAATGTGTGATATTTGAGTGGCGATACTCGCATCATATCATTCACGCTTTCAAGAGTGTTACAATACTCGCGATATGTCTCCGACATATTACTTTACTGTATACTTTATGTCAAATGCAATATCCTTCATTACGTACCGATTTATGAATTCGTACTAAAACTATTGTATTTCTGTTATACAACGAATTATATTTGAATTGAATCCCATCGAGGGGAGCTGTTGTCAATTGACTGAGATAACTAAATTCCTGACACCCGTATACCCATATCAGATCCTAACTGTCTACTCTCGTACTTTTTAAACAAATATAAGTTAAAATCGTAACCTAGCGAGTAAGTTTCAACTCAATACCTTTGTTAATTAACAAATTAGCTGACAGCTCGATGATTTACGATCATTATTCCCCTCCCGCTTGGGGCCATCGAGCTGAGAGTATATAAAGGGCCCGCGCCGAGGGCCGCGCGGTATTCGATTTCGGAATTTGGATAACAGTGGTATCAATTCGAGAGTAAATTCACGGTGTTAGGACTTAGCCGAAATTTGAGTGACCGAGACTTAGTCTCGGTATAGTGACGAAGTGCAAGACATAGCCTCCGAGGCCCGTGACGTGCGAGATCAAGGTTTCCGTGCATTTTCGGTGGGTCAGACCGGTGGAGCGCCCTTGAAGGGCGATCATCGGGGTGGCTTCCGGCCGTGCCGGGAACTGAGTCTCTGCGATCGGATCGCTTCTCACCTTTATAATTTTATATATATATATATGTATATACATATATATATAATTCGAAAGGTCCTCTTCAAGGATTTTTCTTTTGTGCGTGCGATATTAAATTCAGACCACTGATTGCAGTCAGAATTCCCGGATCGAATATCGCAACGATATTCTGTGTCAAAATTTTCTTTTCTTTTCTTGTTTCGTGAACATCATTTTCATTATTAATTGTTTTAGCGTATATTCCGTTCCGCTGCATGCGACACGTCGCTTTTGATCGCTGATCGACAATTTCAACTGCGTTACTCGAAATCAGTTAAAATTTGTGAAATCACATTTGTCCGAACGGACATAACCGACTAAATAAACAGTATTGTGAATCTTGTGCTAAATTACGGTGAGTGCAACCGATTTATTTCCGCCGCTCTACATTTCGTGTGTAAGTGCCTGTGACTCGTGTAAGTGTCTCCCCGTCCGCCAAAATATGTGTTCGCGATCGTTCCTCGGAAAAATCTTCCCCTAACCCCCCGAGCAGCGCGCCCCTCACAGAGGGCGAAGCACGGGTCCCTTCGATTCTGACCCCTCTCCGCTAAGCGCCCTGCAGAGTGGCGATTCTCGGCAGAGGTTCCAACGTAGCCCTGTCCCAAGATTTCCTCTGCTAGTATCCTGCCTAATTTCCGCCCGCAAAAGAAAGGGGCTTCCCTGTCAAAAACGTTTTTCCCTAACGTCATTAATTTATACAAAAATCGATAGTTATCCGCGCAAAACTTATAAGGTCTATCTCCTCAGAAAGTCACGAGTTTCCGTTTGGCCCGTGACTATAAAATCTATTTAAGTTTACCGAAGTTACCAAAGTTTTAGTTCTCGACTTTTCGGTATAAATTACGTCCGCCGGTTGACAGCTCGCGTAATCGCGCCAATCGTAAAACCCCGGATGTAACAACTGGTGACCTGCGGTGGGATGTTTCCCAAAAAGATAAGCGCCTAAGACCGCATTATTTTTGCAAAAAAAAAAATTGGTTTTAATTAATTACTACTAATGTGCCCGCGATTCAAACGCGTACGCGATAGACGCGACGAAAAATTAATCGTCTCCGCCCGATACCATAATCGACTATCTATATAACTCGAGAATGCAACCGTTTCACAACGTAAGAAAATGGATAAAAATTATTTACTTTCTGACCACTACAGTACCGTTTCCTTTCGATATAAACAATACGAACGTCTTTCTGTGCGTGTAAAAACCGTCCCATGGCGAGACGCGCTTCCATCTACCGTAAATAGGTCTTAATATACGATTTGTCGTAAAATGAAACCATATATGTCGTCGCTTTACAAAAAAAAATATTTTTGAGAATTACGCTTGAAAAAGAATCCTTCTGAGAAATCGAATGCTCTATAAAAAAATAGAATGTGCGGAATGCTTCGTGCAAATTGGAGACTCGTTCGTGGCCGCTGAGCGAAAAGATCTTTAAAAGAATAGAAATTTTACGATAAATTAATATAAAAAAAACGGTAAAGATGGAGAAATCGGAAGACTCTCACGCGGAATATAAAGACGCGGAGAACTCTCAGGGAGGGTCCGGTACCCAGATTAATTACAAACAGGCGATCAAAAAAGTAAGAGAAAAGGAAAGAGTCCTTACGGAACGCACGGAAATGTTAGAAAACATGATGCGCGCGCTCACAAGCGCATTATCCGGGGCCCGACCTCCCGCGGAACCGCAATCGCCTGCGCCGTCGCCAAAATCGTCTGAGCCTTTCTCCCCTGTTTTTAATGATCAAACGCCGGCGAGAGAGTCCCCGTTTTTCACGAGCTCGCCACTGAACGCGACCGCGCCTTACCCTAAATCATATCTTCGCGACGCGCTCGAACTCGTCCCCAAATACGACGGGCATAATATTCCCGTGTGGCAATTCGCCAGGGCGTGTAAGAGAGCTAAAGGATCACTTCCCTGCGTCGACGAGGCCATGTTCGTGCGGATGCTTCGCAACAAACTCACGCATCACGCGTACCTCGCCGTCGAGGACGAGATCCATGTTACAGTCGACAAATTCTTAGACACTTTAAAGAGAACGTTCGGACCAGGAAAAGGGTCTAATTATTACCGCGGTCAATTAAGTATCGCTTTTAAAAAGCCTAACGAACACGTCCTCGATTATATAGGGCGTATCAAAGATCTCAGAACGGCAATAATCGAAGGAGACCAGACGACTTTAAACAGACCGCTTACGGAAGCCGAAATCTCCTCTATTAATTCTTTCGCTTTAGAGGCGTTCTACGAGGGACTCCCCAGAGAGCACCGCGTGGAGCTCAGGGCGGAAGGTTACGTAGATTTCGCTGACGCTTGCTCTAAACTCATTGCCATTAGCAAAAGGCGAAGAAACGCGCAATAGAAACGCGCGCGGCGTACGCGATCCGCAACCTGTTCAGAACGTTCGACGCGACTTTCCGCAAAACGCGACACAGTCTGCCGCCATCACTCCCCCTGAGAATATGGGACGTAAAGTATGCGCGTACTGCAAAAATTTCGGACATCTGATCAGCGAATGCCGTAAGCGACAATATCGCGACGGAACAAATAATAACTTTCGGGCTACTTCGCCTAACAAAACAAGAATTTCGGGAAACCACCCAGAGACCTCGGCCAGTGGAACACCCCGAGGCCTAGCGAATACGCGCCCCGTCCAATTAATAGAGAGCTTCCAAGGTCCGTCCACATCCTCAGAGCCGACAATGGAGACGTTCCAGCAGTCGAGCTCCAATCCCCCTCTTTCCGCGCCCCCACAGCATTCATGCTGGACACCGGAGCACAACCTAATATAATAAAAAGGGGTTGTCTTAAAATTCAAGTCGAAATCAATTACAAGGAAACTTTACAACTCACCGGCATTACGGAGAATGTCGTTAATACCCTCGGTTCGGTTAGGGTATATATATATCGAGTCCCTATAGTCTTTCACGTCGTTCCGGACGATTTCCCGATAATTACTCAGGGGATACTCGGATCATCGTTTTTTGTCGAACACAACGCTTGTATTAATTACCGCGAAAATATAGTCACATGGCGCGATTGCGCGTTTCCTTTTAAAGAGAGGGAGTCTGTTGTTTTGCCTCCCCGCGCCAGCATCGGTCTCGTAGTCCACGTCTCCAACCCGGAGATAACAATCGGGTATCTCCCGCTCTTGCGAACCTCTGGCGGTATACACATCGGAAACTCCACGGCCAGCTGCATTAACGGGAAGGCCTATACGAAAGCTACTAACTCATGCGACTACGAGATCGAATTAGTCATACCCACCGTTCGACTCGAGGAAATTAAAGGGGAAGACAACGCGAATACCCAACTAAACAAGCTCAAAGAGGTTAAAACTAAAAATAACGCAAATACTCAATCAAACGAGTCAAAAGAAATTGAAACTAAGGACGACGCAAATGCTCCATCCTCCAACGAAACTAACGCCAATATTCCGCTCTCTGATTCTCCAAACAAAATAGACAAGCTTAAAGAAAAACTGACGCACAACACGGAAACTCTCCAAATCTGCAAACGAACATATATTAAAGAACGCTGATTTAGATTCAATCAATGGAAATTTGTACGCTGTTCTCCCTTTTTATGGGCAGGAAATCTGCTCCCCCTTTGATGTGCCAAGGCGTGTCGCTGATAATCAGCATTCCCATAGGCAGGATAAACGCTGCCTACCTTCGGATGCACCAAGGTGCATCGTCGGTGGAAACCGACAATCCCCTTTTCCTCACACTTTTCTACAGAGCATGCCAAATTCTTTTCATGCTTTCTCGCCTCATGCTAATTCTTTTTCCTCCCCTCTAGGCATGCCATATTCTTTTCATGCCTCTGTATCTTATACTTATCTAAGCGCGCCTAATTCTTTTTGCGCTTCTGATCCTTCTAATTCTTTTACTTTATGCGCACCAATTTCCTTTTGCGCCCCTAAATCACACGCAAATGCCTCCCCTCACAGCGTACCAATGAAAAATAGCAATATTTATTCAATAGAATCTCAAAAGGCGAAACAAAATAGCGAAAACATTGACAACTCTAGATTTGAGAGATTAAAACAACTTCTGCGGCTCGAGCATCTAAACAAAATTGAGAAGGAAAGCATCATTAACATCGTCGAACGAAATAGCGATAGATTTCATATGACCGACGAATATCTGGATAAAACCGATATATCTGCACATAGAATACTGACTACCGATGAAATTCCGGTCCGCGACAAACAATATTGCTTTCCACCCATACATCGCGAAGAAATAATGCGTCAAGTTGACGATCTGCTAAAGAAGGGAATAGTAGAGCCTTCGACTTCCCCTTATAACTCGCCCGTCTGGATAGTGGCGAAGAAAAAGGACGCCTCAGGGAAAATAAAATGGAGAGTAGTTATAGACTACAGATGGTTAAATGAGAAAACCATAGGAGACGCACACCCGATACCCAATATTAATGATATTTTAGACCAATTGGGAGGAGCTAAATATTTCACGGTAATAGATCTCGCCAGCGGATTCCATCAAATTCCTATGGACCCCGCAGACGCGCGTAAGACTGCCTTTTCCACACCTGATGGCCATTACCAATTCACTCGAATGCCATTCGGGCTGAAGAACGCCCCTACGTTCCAAAGAACCATAATTGAAGCCTTGAGAGGGCTCGGACTACCTATATATATGGACGACGTTATCGTCCCTGCTAGGACCTTAGAGGAACATAACGCCATTATGGAACAGCTAATGTTACGCCTGCGATCTGCTAACTTGGTGTTGCAACCGGATAAGTGCGAGTTCCTCAAACGCAAAGTAAATTTCCTTCGACACGTAGTCGACGAAAACGGAGTTCGACCAGATCCGGAAAAGATAGCCGGGGTAGAGAAATTCCGAATCCCCCATAAACCTAAAAAGATACGCGAGTTTCTAGGGATGGCCGGATATTACCGTCGATTTATCCCTCAATTTTTTAAGATCGCTAAACCGCTGACTAACCTGTTAAAGAAGAATGCTCCCTTCAAATGGAACGACGAAACACAGAACGCGTTTGATACGTTGCGCGAGTTGTTGTGTAAAGAACCCGTATTACAATATCCCGATTTTGAAAGGGAATTTATACTTACGACTGACGCTTCTAGCTACGCCATCGGTGTTGTTTTGAGCCAGGGGACTATCGGTCAAGATCTACCCGTTTCCTACGAGTCTAGAATATTGAATTCAGCCGAAGTAAACTATTCTACTATAGAAAAGGAACTTTTAGCCATCACGCATTGTATACATCACTTCAGACCTTACTTGTACGGACGACGGTTTACGCTCGTTACTGACCATCAACCGTTAACTTGGTTACATAAATTGAAGGACCCCACGTCACGCCTTATGCGATGGCGCCTTAAACTAGAAGAATATGATTATAAAGTGATATATAAATCCGGAACCACGAACCATGTCGCCGATGCCCTATCACGTAATCCTGCCTCTATCCAACAGTCCGTTCTCCCCATCATGAAGAAATTCCGTCTTGCTTCCGGCGCCTGGAGCGTCGCGGCCGAAGATCCTGACAACTCAAATGATGAGAGGCCTCGCAAATCGACAGCGGTCAAAACCGCGATGGTCGACAAATATGCCATATCTGATGAGCCGCCTAAAATTATTATTGACCCCCCTCCCAATAAACCATTGCCCCTTTCTTTACCAAACCTTTCTCTCGACGACTTGGCTCAAGACAAATGTTTCAATCTCGCGTCGGGTTCCCAATACAACCTACGTAACAAAGGTAAAACAGTAACATACGCCGAAATCGATTCATCTGTCGACATTATCGGAGATTACGTCGACTACATTCCACCGGAACCTCTTCCTGTAAACGAAATTCCGCCTCGGATAGAACTCGAGGAAATAGATGAACCTGATTTGCGCATCGATATAGAGGAAGCATCTAGCGACAACGAATTAATTATCTCCGAAGACACTGAGACAGACCAACAACCGGTGACCGCTAGCAATTTTTCCCCGAGAATTTGCGAAGACAACGCACCTCTGATAAATCGAAAAGATAATTTGGTTATTTTTGTGACTGCTAACAAACGACCTCTCGATGAAGGGGCTTTTGAGCTCGACGAGTCGGGAAAATTGCCGCCGCTCGACGACCTTATGCTTGGTAGAGCACGCGTGTACCCCGCCATTGCCGCTAATCGGCATTTGATCGTACTCCCGGTCAAAGAAAGACCGAACATCAACGTAGATGAAAACATTTTAAAGGAATGTCTAGCATCCTTGTGTGACGTCATCACCGAATTAGGTTTACAATCTGTAAGCATTAGAAGAACCAATAACTTGGACACTATCTCTTGGAGAAACATCCGATCCTCATTATTACTTGCTCTGTCCGACAAACCTATCACTATCACTATTTGTTACGGCCTCACTTCGGTGCCGCCGATAGAAGAGCGTCTCTCTATTATTCGAGAGCACCACGAATCTGCTGTCGGAGGGCACAAAGGTATTACAAAAGCGTATTCCCGTATCAAGCAACGTTTCAGATGGGCTAGCATGAAGAAAGAGATCCAAGATTATCTCAGGCAATGCCGAATCTGCCAATTACGAAAACTAGTCAGACGAAAAACACGACAACCGATGGTGATTACCGACACTCCCAAGCAAACCTTCGACAAGGTCGCCCTCGATATAGTGGGACCTTTTAAAACCACTGAACACGGCAACACCTATATCCTAACTATGCAAGATCTTTTAACGAAGTATTCCATTTACGTACCTTTGCCCGATACTCAGGCGGAAACGGTAGCTACAGGCTTTGTTAATTACTTTATATGTCGATTCGGTTGCCCGCGTAGCATCCTTACCGATCAAGGTACCAACTTTCTCAGTCGCTTTATGAAGTCTCTCACTAAGAGGTTCAAAATCCGTTATTTCCGTACTACAGCCTTCCATCCTCAATCCAACGGCTCTTTAGAACGGTCGCACCTCGTGCTTATAGAATACTTAAAATGCTTCATCAATAAAGAAGAAGGGTGGGACGAGCTCATCGAAAGAGCCAACTTCTCGTACAACACTTCGGTACATGAAGGGACTGGTTACATGCCCCATGAACTAATATACGGAACCCCCGCTAGGATACCCTCATCTTTTAACCGGGAAAGAGACCCCGAAACTTACGACTCGTACCTCATTGACTTGTTCGAAAAGATATCAGACCTTCAGTCTATGGCCAAATCCAATTTAGAAAGAGCCAAGTTAAAATCTAAAACGCATTACGACCAACGGGTCAATCAAGAGAATTTTAATGTCGGAGACTTCGCGTTTCTGCTAAACGATAAAACTCGCGATAAATTCGCTGACCGATACGTGGGTCCCTACGAAATAGTCGAAGTTCTCGATCACGAAAATATAAAGTTAAAAATCCGAAACGGCACGCGTATTGTGCACGTTAACAGACTCAGAAAATCGTATTACGGCGAACCAGGATGATCCGTCTGTTTCAGATGAGAATGTTCAAGCTACTGATCTTCCTGATCCGCCTCACCGATGCTCTCATCGGTTACGACTGCGAAAACTCGTACGACGACGGCGAGACCGTATCTCTACTCGACGTGGACGATTGCCACACACCGGGAGATTCCCCGGTTCTCGAAAACGTACCTCTCGAACTGTTGTCGAAACCCGAAGTTTCGACAGTCGATGAACTGAGCTGTAGGGTGGAGGTGGATCGCGCTAGCAATGATAACCCTAAACGGGAAGCGGAAAACGCTCACCCTGTGGGAAGTAAACGACTTTATTTGCCGGTCAAAATGTCAGTCTGTATGTTCCTACACTCCTCTAGAAAGTTCCACATAGGGAACTTGACGCTAAGCGATCTCCAAGAAAGAATCACTAATAGTCGTTTGCTCCCCACAGCCGAAACTAGATTATTAAGCGAATCTATCGAAACTGATGTAAATACTCATATACATATTGTTTTCAAGCGAAACCTCATGAAGGTTAATATTTTGTTAAGTAAGGTCCTCCTATCTTCCGGCACTTGATGCACTTACGTCGACCTTCAATGCGACGACGAAGAAGGGTTCTCTAACTTTTGGTCTCCTCTATATCATGATGGGTGCCGCATATTACCGCATACCCTTATTTACAAAGGCTTCGCCCAGAGAGTGCGTACGCCAAATAACCCGACCGCCTACTCGTTTACTAGCGGTGACTCTAAAATACTACTATTCCTTCACGCGCATCACGACGCGTGTAACGGATCTGCCTACCAGACCGAACACCCATTATTTCTCATTAGAGAGACCGATATTGAGCACCGGAAGTCGGGAAGACTAATCAATAAAATACGTTCTTCTACCCTTGTTAAACCGTCGCAATACCATGCGATCGTCGACGACCGCGATCTACGCATTGAGGACGCTTACGCGAAAATAGTCCTAGACAGATGTATTCCGAGAAGAACCGAATTACGTGGCGCCATATTGCACGCCTACAAGGACCCACACTCGTTTGCATCCTCAGTTATGAGAGCACCAGGGTACTCCGCCTACATCAGGTGAGAGGCCGCCCAGGTCTACCGATGCACTGCCGTGCCTGTCCAGAGGAGGACTACGGGGACCTGCTTCGCCGAACTCCCCGTGACCGTCGACGACAAACCGGCGTACCTGACGCCTAAGACGAAAGTATTAACGACCGAGGGGACCGAGATTAAGTGTCACCCCGAGACTGATCCCATGTTCCTCGTCGGAGGGAAATGGCGAAACCCTCGTTGGGAGGTGGTGGCAACGCTTCCAGAGACGATTAGCCCTAGGAAGCTGCCATGGGGACGCCCTACTCCAAGGGACCCGGCATCAAACTCCGTGCCGAGCTCGGACACCAATGACCGGATTTTCGGCTCTGCTGATCAAAAGGAGAGACGTTACTGGAGTAATGCGATAATCTTCCCAATCTTCATTGTGCTGGGTGTTTCTTTCCTATTATTTACTTGGCTGAAGTGCCTGAAGAGTTATCCGAGAGAGAAGACCAAGGAATCGCCATCGCCCAAAAACCGCTCCTGCTACCACGAGGACGTGCAAACTGAGTTGGTACCTAGCTGCGGACCACGGTCTCACCCTGAGGGAAGCCGGGAGGACCCTGCAGTGGGCAGCGAGATAGAGAGCATTCGACGGGCGCTACTCTAACTGAAGAACCGAGTAGAAAAGTGCATCGCACCTTCTCTCCCAATGGGTTCGGAATCCTCACCGTCGCATCAGGACGCCCCGATGCTCCGAGCTTGAAGGGGGGGTGTTACGTCCGGCGCGGTTCGCACCGGCCTTCACGATCGCTCTGCAGTTCAAAAATTGACAAACCGGCGCGATTCTCAGAATTCGAGAGTCTTCGCTATCGATTTTCCCCGACGCGCTTTCCCTTCTATAAGCAATCTCAATGCCTCGAGCGCGTCGCCAACGATTTTCCCCTTTTTTATAATCAAAACTTATATGTATCGCGAATCAATTAAAGCCCTACTGGAAAAATGTTTATTCTTGCTAACTCTGTAAAGCATACCGACTAAAATTAACCAACATTCATTCAGCGTTGAGCCGCCTCGCGGCTAACCGACCGCCCGCTAAATCGCGCAATTTGTTTTTGCAAAGCATACCGCCGAAGCTATTAATCATACTCAAATTTATAACTGAGGAAAACCACTAACATCTCTTAATAAACTTAATTACAACTACTAACGTAATTCATAATCTAGTCCGAACATAATTGAGCAATAAAGCGTTCTGATCGATCCCGAGACAAACTCACGGCTGCTCTCCGAGAAATTGCGCAACCGCGAGCTTGACGACCGCTGGCCCGCGCGATCCGCAAAGCGCGTCATTTAAAACAACGGTAAATATGCAGAATAGTGGCCTCCTCACCGATTTCGTTGAACTTAGGCTTAATCGACGCGTTTTTGCGTGAAACGAAAGAATCTGGTAAAAAAAAGTGTCGCTCTGCCTCGCGAAGCGAGATATTAACAGTTAAAGTTGACGACTATCAGGTTAAAGTTGACGACTATCAGGTTATGAGACCTGTCATACCGACGAGATGTAGGGAGTAGCGACTATTAACCATGCCCCTCGGCCACTTGCGCATGCTCTGTTAGCTCTGTGGCCACATGCGCATGCTCCGTGGCCGCACGCGCATGCAAAAGTTCGCGAATTTAAAACCTATGTATACTTATAATGCATATCGCTTGACTTTCGATGATGAATATGTCGCAGTCACATGGTGCACACACACACACACACACACACACACGCGGGAGGGGGTGCAAGAGTGGGCCTTCGCCCCCCTCCCTCACCCCCTCCGCCGATAGGTAGGGTGGACCTCGCTTTACAACTTAGCATAGGTTAGTGACGCGCTTTATAAGTATGCGCTTTGTGTAACGATGCGCCCCTTAACACCGCATCGTGTCCCGGCTCACATCCGCCGCGGACCGCCCGGCCGAACACCCGCCAGGCGGAAATGTGGGCGCGATGCGCCCACACACATTTTTTAAACAATCATACACCGCGATCTCGCCGGGATAACGGCTCGAGACGCCGCGGCAGGCCCGAACGGCACATCGGCGAAGCCGACGGGACCCGAGCGTCAACGAGCACGGTCGAGCGCCAGCAATGACAGCTACGACCACGCGCGCCTCGGCGCACGTGCGCGCAGCTGTCAAACCCCACCGCGGAGACCATAAAGTACCGTTATCCTCACGGTATAAAAAGGCGGCCCCGGGATAGATCCGACACTCAGTCCTGATCCTAGAAAAGCAGAAAACGTGGTCGAGAGCTCTCCGTCCACGTTCGAGTGCTCTCGTTGCTGCTTATCCTGCGACTTATCGTTTCCATACCTGCGAAGGCGAAAAACCGGGGTGGAGAGCTCTCCGTCTCGGTCGAGTGCTCTCGACGCCGACGCACACCATCCTGGTGAATCGGGACGGACCGGTCCGTACGTCCGACCGCCCCGACGCCGCACGCCTGCACCTGTCCGATAATTAACCCGCGATAGCAACCGCGACCGACAACTAGCCACGCGCGCTATAAAGATACCTTCGCCGAACCGTCGTACCGCACGTTGCAAATATACTATTATTTTCGTAATTGTTTTCTCACGACGTACTGGGCCACCGCGCCTCCGAAGTACCTTGCCAGAATTATATCATTATATTCTTTTCCGTACTTTGTCCGTACCATTGTTATCGCGTTGTACTGGGCCACCGCGCCTCCGAAGTACCCCGCCGGTATTCTATCGTGATTATCCGCATATTCTTTTCGTAATCGTTTTATAGCACTATCTTCTTGTCCGTACTATTATTATCGCATTGTACTGGGCCACCGCGCCTCCGAAGTACCCCGCCAGCATTAACGACCTGCCTTTTCGAATTGAACGCGGACTAGCTCGCCGAGTCAGGAGTTCAATAGGGAGGTCCGGAGACAATAGACGTGAGCAAGAGGCGATTTAAAATATCAAAATAGTTTATTATAAGAACGCTCTGATTACTCAGAGTGGTGACTAGCAGCGTGGATTTACGCCGTTTATAATTTACAATAAAGAAATATAACGATATAAAACAATTACGATATGCTGATAACCAAAATCGAATATAATGATAAAAAAATAATTACGGGAAAGAATATGCTAATAATCCAACTAGAATGCTGGCGGGGTACTTCGGAGGCGCGGTGGCCCAGTACAATGCGATAATAATAGTACGGACAAGAAGATAGTGCTATAAAACGATTAATTGCCGATGTTGTAGCGACGGACGACTGTGCGGTCGGGGTCTTCTCCTTCACCCACTTGACCCGTCCTGCTCCGTCGAATCGCACGTGCCATCGGCGGCTGACGTGCACGGCGAAATGTGGTACGTCGACCACGATTCCGGGCTCTACTTCGACCGGAATCGGTGGTGGCGGTAAGGGCCCCATGGGACGTGCCGGCGTCAGGGTGGGCCGTGGTGGAGTCGGCTCTGGACGGCGGCGTTTCGGCGGCGGTGGTGGTGGTGCCGTGAGCCAGGCTTGCTTGGCGCGGTTGGCGGCATCGGACCGTTGAATCCGCGTGCCGACTAGCGGCACTGTCCGTGGTCGAATTGGCGGCCACACGGCCTGGGCAGGTGGCCGTAATGCAGTCCTGGTTCCTCCACCGTAGAGGGTAATCCCTTGTCGCTCGAACCCGGGTCTGGCCGGGTCGTACTCCTCGTCGTCGTCGCCGAGGAGATCGTTGATCGCTTTGACGATGTCGTCGCTCTGTTCGGTCGAAGTCATCTCTCGCATGGCTCGATTCCTTCTGCCGGGCGTCGCGTTCTCGCTCGGGACGAGGGTTAACATAGTTTACCGGCATTATTTGTTTACCGGACGCAAGTTTCGGTTTATTATTTTCGACGCGTTTACAATTTTTAAACCGATCGTTGTGTGTCTCTGTATTTCGGGAGAGCGCGCTCGTTATCCCCTCCCCCCCTCTTGGTCGGCGTCAGACTCGGAAAGCCGGCGGTCGGTCGGTGCGCGCTTTAAATCCTGCACGTGTACGTGCTTAAACCATTTCCCCAAGCGACTACGGAGGTCTACGATAACGGGCGAAATTAGGCGGCAAACTTCGAGCGGTCCGATGAATTTAGGCGCGAGTTTCGCGTTAAACGTGGCTTGTTTGCTGGAAAGCGGTCGGTCTCGCTTCCACACCCACTCCCCGATCTGTGGACGCCAATCTCGGCGGCGCAAATTATAGTGCCTTTCCTGATGTTGGAAGGCACGGGCGAGCTGGATTTTCACGAGCTCATAGGCCTCGTTGAGCCGGCGGCGGACGACCGATGGCGGTATCGCGGATTCGGTAAGCGTTCTTTCCCCGGGGCGACGCAGCTCGCGGCCGTGGTTGAGGAACGCGGGAGTGTAGCCGGTTGCGTCGTGTTTCGCGGTATTGTATGCGAACTGCAGTTCCGTCAAATGCTCGTCCCATGCTCGGTGCTTCCTTGCGTATTGACCGATCATTGTTTTTATGACGCGGTTGGTCCGCTCTACTGGGTTGCAGTGAGGCGCATAGGCCGGTGTGAACCGGTGGCGAATCTCGCAATCTTTCAATAGTTTGGCGAGTTGTTTCGATTTTAGTTGCGTGCCATTATCTGATAGTATTTCGTCAGGGCACCCGTGGCGGAGGATAACGGCCTCTAGGATGTTTTTTACTATGACGGGTGCGGTGGCTCGACGCAGAGGGCGGAGTTCGACCCATTTAGTGAATTGATCCTGCATGTTTAATAACCAAATATGACCGGCGGTAGAGCGGGGCAGCGGACCGACGAGATCAATGGTCACTTGCTGCCACGGGTGATCTAGCGCGGTCGGGTGTAGTTGCCCGGCGGGCTTTTCTTGCGCTATCTTGTGCGCGAGGCATGTCGGTTCGCCGTTCCTTCGGCACGCATTCCTTCCATTGTTCTCCCTCCGGGGTTTCTTTGAAATCTAGGCTGTGGAGTATGTGTTTCCACAATCGGCCATGTTCGATTCGGAAATCCGGTATCTCGTGTGGTGTTGTCTCGACGGTGTGCCATACTCTCTGGTACCACGGGCACCTCGGCCGGTTCACCATGGCCACTTCCGGCTGTCGGGAGAGTACGTCGGCGACTTTATTTAGTACGCCTTTCCGGTATTTGACCTCGAAATCATATTGCTGCAATTCGAAAGCCCAACGACCGAGGCGGCCCGTCGGCGAGTCTATTTTCTGTAGCCATTTCAGCGACTGGTGATCGGTGATCACCGTAAATCGGTACCCTTCGAGGTATCCCCGTAACCGACGGATTCCCCAGACCACGGCCAAACATTCTAACTCCGTCGCGCTGTAATTTCGCTCGGCTTTGTTTAAGGCGCGGCTCGCGTAGGCTATGATCCGTTCCCCTTCGGGAAAGTACTGCGTCAGTACAGCCCCTAGGCCCGTGGTGCTGGCGTCCGTTTGCAAGCAGAAGCGTCGGGTAAAATCTGGGCACGCGAGTACCGACGAGGTCGTCAGCGCGGTTTTTAAGGCGTCGAATGCGGCTTGCTCGGCGTCCCCCCAAGTCCACCGGGCGCGTTTGCGGGTGAGTGCGGTCAACGGCGCGGCGAGTGTCGCGAAATTTTGAATGAACCGACGGTACCAGGACGCGACTCCCAAAAACCGGCGAACGTCACGTACATTGCGTGGGGCCTCCCATTCGGCGACGGCGCTAACTTGCTCCGGGTCCGTTCGAACGTCCTCGCGATCGACGATATGGCCGAGATATTTGAGTCGATCGACGCAGAAGCGGCATTTCTCCTCGTTGATGCGCAACTTCGCCTCTCGTAGTCGTCGGAACACTTCCTTGACCAAGCTGAGGTGCTCCTCGAACGTTTCGCTGATGATTATTATATCATCCAGGTAGACCAGGACGTGCGGTTCTAGTTCCGGGCCCAAGATGGTGTCGAGGAGTCGTTGAAATGTTGCCGGGGCAGAGTGTAGGCCGAACGGCATTATTTTGAACTGCATGAGTCCTTTCCCGGGTACGGTGAATGCAGTCACGGGGCGGCTTTCCGGGGACAAGGGTACTTGCCAATACCCATGCTTTAGGTCCAGGGTGGTTAAATATTTAGCCCCCCTGAGTTTGTCGAGCGTAGCGGTGATGTGGGGAAGCGGATACGCGTCCCTCTCTGTGACCTCGTTTACCCCGCGAAAATCTATGCAGAACCGGGGCTTACCGTCTTTCTTACGTACGATAACCACCGGTGAGCTCCACGGGCTGTGGAATGGTTCAATAATGCCCTCCTCGAGCATTTTATCGACCTCTTCGTTGATGATCGCCTGCATGGCGGGGTTCCGGGGCCGATATCGCTGTTTTAGCGGTACGTCGGTTTTCACGCGAATGACGTGTTGCGTGCGGTCTGTGGGGCCGTGTACCCCCTCGAATTTCGGCAGTTCGTCGGCTAGAAACTCCTGGAGGCGCTCTTCTTCGGACCGCCCTGTTTCCTCCGTTTGCCCGATGGCGTGTGCCGGTTTGGCACGCGATCCTGCGCTTGGCGGAGGTGGTGGCGGTATCGCAAAATTTAGTTTCGCCCATAAGTCAGTGCCCGATCAACATCTCGTTGTCGAGCGTAGGCATAATCTGGAAGTGATGCCAGAATAAGCGTCCCTGGATGTTCACGGGCACCGTCATGTACCCTCGTATGGGCGTGCTCGACCCATCGGCGAGATGCACCTGTCCGCTCGCGGGGTTTACTGCGTACTCCATTTCTTGTATTTTCTCGGCGGTCTGTGTGTTAATAAACGAGGCTTCGGAGCCAGTATCTAACAAGGCGTCGAACGGCTGTCGATGTACGAAGGCGGTCAGGTGCGGTCGTGGTTTGTATCTTATGTGCAGGACCGAGGCGCAACCGCTTCTTCCCCGGTCCGAGCGGCATTTCCCGGCGGCGGATGGCAGTCTTTTGTGAGGACGCCGTCTTTCCCGCATTGCGAGCAGAACCGTCGGGGCGGCCGCTTGCAGTCAAATCTGGTATGTCCCCGCTGCTTGCATCTCCAGCAGCACTCATATCGGTCATACGCGACGGCTGCCGTCGCAGGTTTCGGTGCCGTGGCTTGGCGAGCACGTGTTTGCTCCTCAATGTGTTCGAATTCCTCCGCCAGGCGCAGGATATCTCGGGTGCGTCGGATCGTGTCTCGGCGTACGTATAAATGGTAACGCGGATGCATATTGTTGTAGAGGTTCTCGATTTGATCCTCTTCGGTGAACCCCGTGGTGGAACCGACATCTCCTCAGTTGCCGGTGGAACCGACATCTCCTCAATTGTCTGTCCCATCGGGATCGATACCATCATCAAGATCCTCACTGGCAGGGGCGGAGCAAGTGCATCTACCTAGGCCGGAAGCAGCGGCGTCAACAGGTGCCGAATCAACAACCAAAAATGATGCATTGTTGGATGACGCAATGTCGACCGATGATGCAACAGGGACGCGAGCGGATGCAGATCTGTCAGGTGACCGATCGGCGTCCCAACCTAGCAAGGTGGAGGCCCTGCTGGAGGCGGTCCTCTCCGGAAAGCCGGTCGACGAGGAGATGGTCCAGGCTGGCGTGGCGGTCATCGACGCGGGAGAAGCCGGAAATCTACCGCCGATACAGATGGGGAATAGTACGGGCTTTGCAGGGACAACGCTGGCAGAGATGTTGCCAGAAGTCACAGCGGAGGAGGAAATAGAGACGAGCGAAAGCGTTACGACTCTTAGCTTGCAATAAGAAAGTAAGGTCACTGCGATGACGCAATCTGGGCGTCTAGTATTTCTATATTTTTTATGATGACGCAATCCAGGCGTCTCGTCCTATATTTGGTTGTAATGACGCAATCCGGGCGTCCTTTACCTAAATTCTTTTTGTTGACGCAATCCGGGCGTCGTTATTTATATCCTGTGGACAATGACGCAATCCGGGTGTCCAGTTATTAAGTTCTGTTCCATTGCTGACGCAATCCGGGCGTCGTTATTTAAGTTATGTTCTTTTGCTAACGCAATCCGGGCGTCTTTTATTATTATATTGCGATGACGCAATCCGGGACGTCTAATGTTTAAGTAATTTTATGATGTAATCCGGGTATTCTGTGATAATTTTTCTGTTCCTGACGCAATATGAGTACCTGGTGTTAAGTTCTGTTGCTGATGCAATCCAAGCGTCTAGTCTTTAGTTTTATTCATTTAGTGATGCAATCCGGGTAAATTTAACTTACGTTTCTTTGACTGATGCAACCCGGATGTTTAAGTGGATTCTTGCGCTGACGTAATCTGGGCGTCCTTAATCTTATTTGATGACGCAATTCAGGCGTCTAGCGATAGATTCTATTACTAATTTTAAATATGACGTAAGCATCTGCGTGATGTAATTTATTTTGTTATATCCTTATTTCTAAGAGTGAAAATTATGTTATATTAAGGTTTAGATATAAGCGAATAACGCGGTTTCCAAATTATGAAAATTGCGTCATTCTATATAGCCTTGCGCAGAAGCATAGCGCATGTGCAGAAGTAAAGGAGGGGAGCCTAGCGTAGCTCCCCTAGGTCTTTCCTCGGCCAATATTCGTGGCGACTGGACGTGTTTCGGGGCGTCCAACGAAGGAGAAAAGTTCCCGCGGTGCGCGCGTTACAACGCATAAATGTAACGAGAACAAAATATATATCTTGTTGTTGTTTTATAATTACGAGGGTAATTAGTTTATTCTCGATAAACCCTGATCCTTCCTCACGCGAATTCTCAATCCGTGAACATAACGACGGGACGTTGACCATACCCAAGGGGCGAGTCATCGGATCAAAGACGTCGGCGGGTTCGGTAACTGTAGAGGAGAGGAAGACCCGGACCACAGAGAGCGGTACCGGGAAACCATCCTTCCACGTTAGGGTGAAACGTGGTGGCGACCGAACATTGTAGTGGGCGTAAGTACGCGATAATAAGAAAGCAAGTGATCCGTCCGGTCACAGTAATAAAGCGATAAAACGAGACTTCCGGTTGTGAACCTAACGAAGTTCGATACATCCAACACACGGTTAAAGACAGTTTTCGGTAAAACGAAAATTCGCCAAGTCTTTCAAATGGCGACCGTGACAGGACACCGTTACGTTAATAACGTGTAATTAAATTCGTTGAGTCGCGAGTGTTGTGCGGGTGACCGAGTGACTTTGAAGAAAAACAACGAAACAGTATTCACGACGGTTAAGCGGTCTAGAAGAACGCGAGTGAAAAACAGTTAATTCCGTTAACGCGAGCATGTTCGTTAATGAGAAAAAAGTGAAGCATTCGCCGGTAAAAACACGCGGTGCGCGAGCACGCGAAATGGCGGACCCAGCAAACAACGCAGTAGGGGAAAGTGACCCGAACGCGTTGATAAATTTATTTAGCGAAAACGAGCGAGATATGGAATCTCGTGAGACGCAAGAAGAGAAAGAAATAGGAGCGCGTAGCGAGATAAGCGAGCGCGAAAAAAATGATAGGCGCGTATTGATGACCGAGTCAGAGCGATACGTGACCGCGCGTAGTGCCGAAATGGCGACGCAGATGAAAGATTTAACCGACGTGATAATGCGATTCATGTCGGACATGACGGCAAAATAAATCGTCTTGAGGATAAGATAGAAAGACCTAGCGAGCCGAGACGCGATGTTAATACCGAACGCGGCGCGTTTACGGGCATTCGACCCGAAATAAATGATGCAATGCGTGCGCGCGAGGACGCGATCGAGCAAGTAAATTATTTTCCGTTTAGATTACCGAGAGGCGGTTGGCTGAGAAACCCGTTCAGCGATATAAGTTTCAAAGGCGATACAGATGCGCTGCATCCTATTGCATTCTTACGTAAATTCGAGAGGATAGCTTTAGACGAGAGCGTCCCCGATAAAGATCAATTATGTTATTTTATACGCGCGATGAAAGGATCCGCGAGTGAGTGGTTTGAGTTAAAACAACCGGCCACAATTATAGAAGCAAAAAATTTATTCCGCACGCATTACTGGGGTGATCAAGCGCAAGCTAAATTTCGACGCGAGTTACATCACGGGCAATATCGTCCGGGTACTCAGTCAATGGCCGAATACGCGATGAGTTTAATGACAAAAGCGAGATCGTTAGACCCGCCCATGTCAGACACCGAGTTCGTGTACTCGGTGAAAGAACACTTCGACGAAGGGGTTAGACGTGAGCTTAGACCATCGTATGTGCGAACGATCGATCAAATGGTCGAGATGTTAGAAATTTTAGACTATGAACGCGCGAGTCACAAACCCCGACAAAATGATGCAAGACCTACGACAGGTTACAAACGCCGAGATGATGCAATCTCGAAAAGGACTGACGTTACAGTTGACTCTAGGGAGCGTCCTAAGAGGTTGGCAATAACGAGCGGCGAGGAGAAAAACGTGACGCAAGACAAACGTGAGGACATCGCGAAAGTGCGATCGCAAAAACCTTACAATAACGCATTGTCAAATCGCAACGTTCGAGACAGAGAGGTGACGAAACAGCCTAAGATCGAATTCCCGACGAGCGACGAAGACGAAGACAGACAAAAACAAAAGGGCGGAGCGCATGATGCAACCCGAACGAAAAATTTCGTCATACCGGTGAAGCGTAAACAAGTCGCGGCGATTAAAGTAAAACCGACCGCGGATGACGCAATACTTTGTCAGGATGACGCAACATCAGAAGTAGACGAGGCCAGACTCAGCATCCTGAGAACGGCTGAAATAGTGCAAGGAGTCGAAGATGACCTCCGTGAAGCGCAAAATAAAGTGATCAATCACGCGAGAACGCCGATGATCAGAGTACAAGTTCAAGACATCAAAGCGGACGCATTAGTCGACACGGGAGCGCAAATATCCGCAATGACGCAATCGCTGTATGATCAGCTCATCAGTGAAAACAAGATATTAGATACACTACCGATAAGAAAATTTACATTGCGAGGAGCTTTTTCAGAACGAGGCGTAAAATTCGAGTACAACGGTGACGAGTATACACACGAATTCCATGTTGTGCGAAAATTAGCTTATCAGGTTATCCTAGGGATAGATTTTCTGGTGAAGTACCAGCTGAGACTGCTTTGCAACGGGAAACTCGATGTGTCGTTCGCAATGAACGATTCCACCAAATCGGATGATGCAAGAGTTTGCGCGATTACGTTAAATGAGGCCCAGGATACGTTAGAACAGATCCTCGACAAGCACATGAGCATGTTCGATGGCACGATAGGATGCGTGTCACATTACACTCACAAAATTGATTTCCGTTCAGACACGCCGTATAAGAAGAAATCTTATCCGATCCCGGAGAAGCATCTACCGAAGGTACGCGAATACATTCGTGAGCTCGAAGAAAAGGGAATAGTGGAAAGAGCCGCTACCCAATATATTAATCCGCTGGTGGTTGTTATTAAGAAAAATGGCGAGATCCGATTGTGCCTAGATGCGCGCGAATTAAATAAAAGGATAGCTAACAACCATGATCAACCGCCGACGATTGAAGAGGTGTTTCGACGAGTCGGAAGGAAGAAGTATTTCACAACGCTAGATGTGTCTCAAGCGTTTTGGCAGATTCCGCTGGAGGAGGAGTCCAAGCAGTACACAGGATTTATGTTTGACGGACAAAGTTACGTTTTTAAACGTTTGCCATTCGGTCTGAAGACAGCCGGAGGAGCATTTACCAGGGCAATGAGAAAAGCCACGGGAGATGACGAATTCGAAACAATATACCTGGATGACGTAATGATTGCGTCAGATACGTTAGAAGAGCATCTTCAACATCTGGAGTTGGTGTTTGAACGTTTGGAAGCAGTTGGTTTTAAACTGAACCGTGACAAGTGCGAGTTCATGAAAACAGAAGTCCAATTTCTCGGACATACTTTCAGCGAGATTACAGCTGATACGAATGACGAAACAAAGCTTGCGGTGATAAACCGAGAAAGGCCGAAGAATAAAAAGGCTTTACAATCCTTCCTAGGTTTAGTTAACTGGGATAGGAGATTCATCGAAAATCTTGCAAGGATGACGAAACCGTTAGAACAGCTTCTGAAGAAGGGTAAGAAATTCGTGTGGGAGCGCGAACACCAGGAGGCATTCAACGAAATCAAAAGGGCATTCGCAGATGCGCCTAATCTGTTCCTAATACGACCCGGATACAAATTCGGCATTTTTGTCGACGCGGCGAGGAGCGGACTTGGTGCGCGTCTCTATCAGTTCGAGGATGGAGATGATGCAAGATATACGATAGCTTATCTGAGCCGAAGCCTCAAAGGAGCGGAACTTAGATACACGATAACGGAGCTCGAGTGTTTAGCACTCGTGTGGGCATTGAAAAAATGGCGCACTTTGCTCATGGGAAGGTACGTCAAGGTGCACACGGACCACCGGGCGTTACAGTTTTTGGGCACATGTGTTCACAATAATAATCGCATAGCGCGATGGTACGAATTCCTTCAGGAATTCGACCTAGACATTCAGCACATACCGGGTAAAGAGAATGACATAGCTGATGCATTGTCACGATCGAATGATGTAATCGATCCGCCCGATGACGAAAAATGCATTGCCGTTATAGAGGACGTTTTTGACGGAGTGGATACCGAGCGATGGATTCCGTGGATACGGGCAGCACAACAGCGGGACGAATCACTCTTAAAATTGTTGCAGAGCGATCCGGAGGACGTCTACGAAAGAGACGGTCTTATAAGAATTCGGTACGGTGATAGCGACAGAGTAGCAGTTCCTGCAAAAGCAACGTGGAAACTCCTAAGAAAGATTCATCGTCTGTTAGTACATTTCGGCACTGACAAAGTAATTGCGTTCACCGAACGTTACTTTCAAACATTCAATGTAGCAAGAATCGCGAGGGATGTAGTTGCATCATGCACCATTTGCCAGATGACGAAATACTACCCGAGAGCGACTGTAGGACCGGAATACTATGAGTTACCGGACGAACCGATGAAAGTAGTGTCATTAGATATTTTCGGACCTTTGCCGAAGACACGACAAGGTTTCCGATTCATTTTGGTCATTATGGACCAGTTTTCTAAGTTAACTAAACTATATATGATGAAAGGACAAAAGGTCGATTCGATCATTGAAGTACTCGAAAAGCGATATCTGCCCGAAATAGGTAAACCGACGGAAATTTTGACAGACAATGGGGGTCAGTTTTTGACACAGCGGTGGCGCAGTTTCGCGGAAGAACACGGGATAGCGATTAGAAAAACAACGCCTTACAACCCTCAGTCAAACCCAGTCGAGCGAGTGATGAAAGAATTAGGGCGCGTGATTCGAGCATACTCTAGTCATAAGCATTATGCATGGCATCGTATTGTGAGTCGTGCAGAGGTTATAATAAACAATACCGAACACTCGTCTACGGGATATACACCCAACGAGCTACATTTCGAAAACCCATCACATCTATGTCTTTGCGAAGAATTAAGACCGTTACAAAATGCAGATGACGCAATATCGCGACGCGAGCGTGTAGCGCAAGCACAGGCAAATTTAGAAAACGCGGCGCGGAAACGAGCAAAGCAAGCGGCTAAACATAGCATAGCAAATGCGTATGAGGTCGGAGATATCGTATGGCTCAAAAGGCATTGGAGATCAGATGCGGGTGCGAGAATAAGTAAAAAACTCTGTCTCGTATATAACGGACCGTACCGAGTAGCACGGGTAGTTAGGAAAAACGCGTACCTAATAGAAAATCTAGAGGGGCGTACAATAGGCGTGTTTAACACACGACAACTTAGACCAAATCGGGATGCGAAATTGCGGTACGAGAACAACTCGGAAGATGCGAACAATTCAGATGAAGAATCCGTAACAACCGAGGAAGATGAGTTGGAGATCAACGCAATCTATTGCGTGAATGACGCAACAGAATCGTCAGATGATGAAACTGACGAGGATGATAGTGAACCGTCAAGTATGACGCAATCCAACGAATGCCGAGGAGCGTCAGAGGAGGAAGAGACAGAACCACGCGTGGGTGACGCAATTTACGTGAATAATACAATCCACGTAAATGATGACCAAACACCAGAATCACTCGAATGCCGAGGAGCATTTGAGGAAAATGTTGGGTCATCACGCGAAGATGATGCAATCAACGCGGAAGATAACACCATATATAGTGATAGTGCAACATATGAAGAAGTTGGGAAGCCTCTCGCTCCGGCGAGAGAAGTCTTCTCAATCCACATCAAGAGGCAAATCATCTACCTAGAAAGCAGCGACACCGAGGAACCCAGCGATAATTCGTTAAACAGCAACCTGGTGATCAATCCTGGTGATAGCCTGAAAAAGAAAAGAAGAAAATTAAATGATGATGGAGCACAAGAATTACCCTCAACTTCGAATGGAAGTACAATAGTAAAAACGATGGACAGCGCAGAGACGGACGATCCGGATACCATGGAGGCAGAAGAATGCCGAGGAGCCGGTGGACACGACCAATATAACGGGGCATCGTCTACGCAAGAGCTAGACTCGCTAAATAACGCGGAAATGACGAAAAAACGGGTCGAAGTCGAAGCCGAAAACCTGAAGGACGACGTCAACGCGGATAACGTAACCATCGAAGGAGCCTCGTTAACATCAGGATTAGATAATGAAATCATCGGAAGAAGGTCGTTCAGATTTGAGGATGACGCAATTGCCGAATCACCCTCATCAACCAATCCGAACACAGAAAATGACGCAATGTCGATACGAAGTGATACAACCAGTCTAACGTCGACAGTAAGCATAGGTGACATCCCAGAGGAGGTATTAGCCGAATTAGTGATGCCTGAAGACGACGACATGGAAATTATTCCGGAAATCGGGAGTGTGGAATACAGTGCAAATCCCGGTCATACGTTCGATCGATTTACGAACGATGAATTGCGCGTGAACCTTGAAAATACGTTCATGCAATGTGAACGCGTCTTTACGAACGCCAAAGATGGCGCGCCGCGAGTGACACTAACAATATATCCGCAACCGCGTAGCGTACCGGACACGTGGATAATAAATAGTACGAGACAAAGATCCGTGACGTACAGTTCGCGAATAATAAGTAACATTTCGTTTGAAGTGACGAACGAGAAAAGAGACACGATGAATAAGTACTATCGTGATCTACAACGACGAGAGGAGGAAATTCAACAGCACATGAGAAGATACGTCAATCAACGACGGATGCTTGGTGTGCGGGAAAAACGTCTCAATGCAATGGAGCGAAAGTGCCGCGAGTTATCACCGATCGCAAGCGATGACGCGGAAGTAGACAGAATGGAACGTGAGGCTCAAGACGAATCAATTCGTTTGCTAAAAGAGTGCGAGCGGGTCAAAGGTCGGGACGTGTTCGAGCAGCGTGCAATGACAATTCGCGAGGAACCGTCCGGCAGACCGATCGCGGAAATACAAGCAGTATATATAGTGCGCAATTTACGCCCGCCAACGGATACGCGAGAATTATCATACCGCGTAGATGCTATATTCACTAACAATAAGCCGGACATTCGTGTGAACGTATACGATGGTGAAACAATCAAACAGTTAAGTGTAGCGGACCGTGATAAATATCCGTTTATGACAGATCGGTCAAACGAGTTGAAGGTTAAGTCGGAAAGGCTAGTAGCAACTAGCACAAGCCGAAATACGACATCAATTAAACCAACATCACTAAAAGGCAAGAGTGAACGAACAGAGAAGATTCGCACAAGGAATAGAGGCATAAGACATACACCAAAGATCAAAACGATTGAAAAGGTGAACATCAACATCAAATCAGAGCCACGAAAAGCAGCAACCAAAGCTACAAAACGAGTTAGGGAAACTTGTACGGATGAGGAAACCAAGGACGTAAAGTTACCAAAAACGTCGGTATCGACCACTGATGAAATTCTAAGATCCATTAACAGGAGGGTCCTGCGAATTGATCTGCCGAGGAGAATGGAACCGACATTTCTTCAGTTGCCGGTGGAACCGACATCTCCTCAATTGTCTGTCCCATCGGGATCGATACCATCATCAAGATCCTCACTGGCAGGGGCGGAGCAAGTGCATCTACCTAGGCCGGAAGCAGCGGCGTCAACAGGTGCCGAATCAACAACCAAAAATGATGCATTGTTGGATGACGCAATGTCGACCGATGATGCAACAGGGACGCGAGCGGATGCAGATCTGTCAGGTGACCGATCGGCGTCCCAACCTAGCAAGGTGGAGGCCCTGCTGGAGGCGGTCCTCTCCGGAAAGCCGGTCGACGAGGAGATGGTCCAGGCTGGCGTGGCGGTCATCGACGCGGGAGAAGCCGGAAATCTACCGCCGATACAGATGGGGAATAGTACGGGCTTTGCAGGGACAACGCTGGCAGAGATGTTGCCAGAAGTCACAGCGGAGGAGGAAATAGAGACGAGCGAAAGCGTTACGACTCTTAGCTTGCAATAAGAAAGTAAGGTCACTGCGATGACGCAATCTGGGCGTCTAGTATTTCTATATTTTTTATGATGACGCAATCCAGGCGTCTCGTCCTATATTTGGTTGTAATGACGCAATCCGGGCGTCCTTTACCTAAATTCTTTTTGTTGACGCAATCCGGGCGTCGTTATTTATATCCTGTGGCAATGACGCAATCCGGGTGTCCAGTTATTAAGTTCTGTTCCATTGCTGACGCAATCCGGGCGTCGTTATTTAAGTTATGTTCTTTTGCTAACGCAATCCGGGCGTCTTTTATTATTATATTGCGATGACGCAATCCGGGCGTCTAATGTTTAAGTAATTTTATGATGTAATCCGGGTATTCTGTGATAATTTTTCTGTTCCTGACGCAATATGAGTACCTGGTGTTAAGTTCTGTTGCTGATGCAATCCAAGCGTCTAGTCTTTAGTTTTATTCATTTAGTGATGCAATCCGGGTAAATTTAACTTACGTTTCTTTGACTGATGCAACCCGGATGTTTAAGTGGATTCTTGCGCTGACGTAATCTGGGCGTCCTTAATCTTATTTGATGACGCAATTCAGGCGTCTAACGATAGATTCTATTACTAATTTTAAATATGACGTAAGCATCTGCGTGATGTAATTTATTTTGTTATATCCTTATTTCTAAGAGTGAAAATTATGTTATATTAAGGTTTAGATATAAGCGAATAACGCGGTTTCCAAATTATGAAAATTGCGTCATTCTATATAGCCTTGCGCAGAAGCATAGCGCATGTGCAGAAGTAAAGGAGGGGAGCCTAGCGTAGCTCCCCTACGTCTTTCCTCGGCCAAGATTCGTGGCGACTGGACGTGTTTCGGGGCGTCCAACGAAGGAGAAAAGTTCCCGCGGTGCGCGCGTTACAACGCATAAATGTAACGAGAACAAAATATATACCTTGTTGTTGTTTTATAATTACGAGGGTAATTAGTTTATTCTCGATAAACCCTGATCCTTCCTCACGCGAATTCTCAATCCGCGAACATAACGACGGGACGTTGACCATACCCAAGGGGCGAGTCATCGGATCAAAGACGTCGGCGGGTTCGGTAACTGCAGAGGAGAGGAAGACCCGGACCACAGAGAGCGGTACCGGGAAACCATCCTTCCACGTTAAGGTGAAACGTGGTGGCGACCGAACATTGTAGTGGGCGTAAGTACGCGATAATAAGAAAGCAAGTGATCCGTCCGGTCACAGTGGCTCGCCGCATCATGGTGCTGAGTTCTGTCGCGAATTTTTGGTAGGGCTCGTCCGGCCGTTGCAAGCGCGTCTGAATTTCGCGGACGAGTTGGGCGCGGTACCGGCGCGGAAGGAAGTAGTCGCGAAAGTCGCTGCAGAAATCGTCCCAATTTCGCCAGTTATGCCGGTTGTTTCGACACCAGAGGAGCGCGTCTCCGCGGAGTAACTCTGGTAGCCCCATTAGTAACTGCGCCCCTGAGAATTGATATCCCTCTTTCAGTTCCTCTAGTCGCTCAAGGAACGCTACGGGGTCTTTCCCGTCGAAGTGACAACCCCACTTCCTAATCTGATTCATGACCTTCGCGGGGGGTTCACTCGGGCGCTCGCTTTCCGCGGGGTAAAAAACGTCGGGGCCGGTCGGGGCCGGCGCGGGTGTCGGCGGGAGCACCGTTACGGCGGGCGGGATAACAAGCTCCGGCGTGGTGATAGTCACCGTGGGCCCGATTCGCGAATCTTCGCTGGTCGCGACGGCTGGTTGCACCATTTCCGGATGGTCATCCACGTATAGGCTCAAACGGCGACGTAGATCGTCGATCGTCCCGTCGGTTTTTAATCCGATAATTTCTAGTTCGGCCATGAGCTGGCTTTTGCTCAGACGGTAGATCCACGTTTTAGCCATCGTGTCTCGTCTATTGTCTTGCGGAACGTAACGGTCCCTGTTCGGGCGCCATATAACGACCTGCCTTTTCGAATTACGTGTAACAGCGCAAGAAACTCGTCATCTTTACGATGCTCTTTCGCTTTATCCAGCAAGGTGTGCACAGCTTCTTCCGTTCGACCTGATGCAGCGACCAATTTGGGCAACAATTCGGCGATGTTCAATAGTGGTGACAATTTTGGTTTTGGGTTGCTGCGCAGAATGACGTGCGCGTTTGCGCCGCCGAAGCCGAACGAGTTGACACCTACGAGACCACCGTTCCACGGCGTGGCCTTGTCGACCACTCGAATGCGTCCCTCGTTTAAGGCAGGAATGTTCTGATTCGGAGTAATAAAGTGCAAATTCGCGGGTATCACGCCCGCTTTCATCGCGATTAGCACTTTGGCGATCGAGCACAGTGCACTGGCCGGTTCCGAGTGACCCATATTGGATTTAACCGAGCCAATCAGCAAAGGAGTCTTTCTACCTTTGCAGAACAGTTTGTCGATGGAATTAATTTCCTCTGGATCACCTACTTTGGTACCGGTACCATGGGCCTCCACGTAACTCACGTCTGCGGGATTAATTCCCGCCTCGATGTAGATCTCACGCATCATTCGATTCTGCATTTCACCATTTGGATACGTGATACCCTGAGATTTGTAGCCGTCGGTGTTTGTTTTCGTGTGAATCACCGTGGCGTATACTCTGCGCGCATCCTTCGCCCTTTGCAAACATATCGCCACTGCTGCTTCGGCCCTCACGTAACCGTCACCTGAAGCATCAAACGCTTTGCACTTGCCATCCGGGGCCAGCATATTCAGTTTGTGAAATTGAAGCGAGGTCGCCGGTCTTAATACGAGATTCAATCCACCGACGATCGCAGCATCGCACTCGCCGTTGCGCATTGCGCTAACTGCCTGATGCATGCTGTACAAGGCCGAGGAACAAGCCGTGTCCACCGCGTAACTAGGTCCATTGAAATCAAAAGAGAAGGAGACTCTGTTGGCAAACATCAATTTCGAACACCCGAGTAATCCGTATCCGTTTATGGTGTCCATATCTCTCATATAAAAGTCATCCGTTTCTGAGCAAGAGACACCGATGAACACCCCGGTACGCGATCCTCTCACGGTCGAGGGATTGACGCCAACGTCAACTATCGCTTCGTATGTGACTTCTAACATCATGCGAAGCTGTGGGTCCATTACGTGTGCCTGCTTGGGATGTACCCCGAAAAAAGAGGCGTCGAAGTTGCTGAGGTCCTTGAGCTTGGCAGACCTGTGCGGTATTCCGTGAACGTCCGCTGACCAACGGCGATCGTCACCAGTGACCATGTCCATTTTTTTCATCAGATTCTCCTTAAACTCTTTGATATTGGACGACTCGGGCAGACGGCCTGATATGCCCGTAATGACGATGTCACTATCGACGGAATACGGTACCCCATTTCCGATCGCGGACTCTCGCGTCACGGGACTGTTGACACTTTCAAATTGAGCAGGCATCTTGCCGAGGAGGATCGTTATCCAACTCTTTTCGCTCTGTATGAATCTCTATCTGGCCGCGACGTTCTCCGTTCTTGTGGGACGTGGACGAAATCCCGGGAAAAGTTGGAGCAGAACGAAGGAAGGGAGGAAGGAAGGAAGGAAGGAAGGAAGGAAGAAAGGAAGGACAAAGTGGCGTTGTGGCGTTGCTCGTGTCGGTGTCGGTTGGTGTCGGTGTCGGTGATCGGTCTTTCGAATCTGCAGTCTGCACCGCGCGGAGCTCTCTTCCTCGCAGAGGGTGACCGGTGTGACGCGAGTGGCTATCTCGCTCTCTCCAAAGAGACAACCGGGAAGTCGGACGTCGGACGATCAAACTGAGGACTGACGTCCGACTTCCCGGTTGTCTCTTTGAGAGACATGTCTAAGTTGAAGCACATACAAAGCAAATACTTGTAAAGCGCGTCACTAACCTATGCTAAGTTGTAAAGCGAGGTCCACCCTGCCTACCGGCGGAGGGGGTGCGGGAGGGGGGGGGGCAAAGGCCCCCTTGCACCCCCCCCCGCGCACGTGTGTGTGTGTGTGTACATCATGTGACTGCGACATATTTATCATCGAAAGTCAAGCGATATGCATTATAAGTATACATAGGTTCTAAATTCGCGCACTTTTGCATGCGCGTGCGGCCACGGAGCATGCGCATGTGGCCACAGAGCTAACAGAGCATGCGCAAGTGGCCGAAGGGCATGGTTAATAGTCGCTACATCTCGTCGGTATGACAGGTCTCATAACCTGATAGTCGTCAACTTTAACTGTTAATATCTCGCTTCGCGAGGCAGAGCGACACTTTTTTCTGCCAGATTCTTTCGTTTCACGCAAAAACGCGTCGATTAAGCCTAAGTTCAATGAAATCGGTGAGGCCACTATTCTGCATATTTACCGAAAAAATTGTAGACTGTTTCTCGTTTTTATGTCATAATCCAACATAGTTGAAGCAAGTAATGACGTTACAGAATAAGCCCGCTAAATAAGTCCGAAATATAAGAAATTATTTTAAGATTGTTATACTGAAGTTAACTGAATGAATAATAAATTTTAAAATTTTTGTCCATTTTTAGACTACAAATAACATTGAACCAACATTGGACTTAAGAAAGGAAAAATATATCAATTATGGACTTAATTTAGGAGTGCAGGCTGTAATTGTTGGTGCAGATTTAGATCGCATCAAATATTCCTATGTCATTATTAATGACATATGATATGAAGTTGAGACTCCGTTTAAAGCAATCGATATAGCATTCAAAGCGATAAATGCATTGGATAGTAAATATCCAACAGAATGCGCCAGAGAATGGTTATTTTTGCAACGAGGAGTGTATGAAATTACGGCACCACATGACAAAGGTATTAATGATGCTAAAGTATTGCTTATGATTAACGAATATTCAAAATTTAAATCATTACAGTAGTTGTAATCTCAGTAAGAAACAGTAATACCTACTGATGTACAGAAATAGTAGTGTACACTATTATTGTATTAAAAAATTGTACATTAGTATAAGTACTTTTGTTTAATTCAATTGCATATTTTAGTTTATTTTTTACTGTAATGTCCAAAGAAAAATGTGATACTTTTTTTGGAAAGAGAAATATATATATATACGTATAACTTAATATTCTATTAATCTCTTCTACTTGTAAGATATACTTATAAGATATACTTTAACTAAGAGAGAGAGATATACTCGTACAATGCGTGTACAAAAATATTTTTTCCTGATTTTGTACAACTATTGTTTTTTCGAAAAGTAAGTTCTGTGTTTATACTTTTAATTTAGTATAGTAATTGATACTTTATTTTATAAATTTCTCTGCAGTTTAATAATTTGTCCTAGAGTAAGATACCTATTGTTAAATAAATGGTTAAATGGTATTGCTAATTTTTCAAGATGGTTTTGGTAAAATGTCATATATGTACTTGTAATGAATCTTTTACAAGTATTGATGCTATTTAGGCTTATTTCTGTATAAAGCATCCTTCTTGTACCTACTTTAATTGTATTATTGAGGGCTGCTGTCGCTCGTTTAACGAATGGAATTCATTTCGAAAACATTTACGGAATAAGCATGCTGTACCTAATCGCTTCGACGAATGTAATGAGCTTAGACAGGATCCCGTACATCATTTTTACTATGTGACTGAAGCTTCTCATACAGATGCAGTTGGTGAGACTGAAGCTTCTCATACAGATGTAATCGGTGAGACAGATTTATTTAATATTTCACCTCCTAATTTTCATGATTTATTGAAAAAACATGCTAATATTCTTGTTTGTAAAATGTATGCAAAACCGGGTCTTCCACGTAACCAGGTTTATTCAATAATCGAACATTTTTGGAACTTTTTCGGGAGAAATTTCCTCACAATTTTGAAGCAAAATGTAATAAAATCTCTCAACAATTGTCACGCCGAAGTCGAAGTTATTAGTAGCATTAAAAAAATGTTTGAATCTTTGAGCAATCCATTTAATCATTTATTCACAGAGTACAAGCGTATGATTTATTTTCAGTTTATAGGTGCGTACATTCCTCCCGAAAGTTATCGTATTGATTTTTGTATGGAAAAAAGAAAAACAAAAGAAGGTGTAAAACCACAAATGACTGAAGTAACTGGACAGTGCATTTTACTTCGACACGTTCTAAAGAAATTCTTTGAACTTCCAGATGTTTTTATTAATACGTTACAAAATACATCCAGAAAATTCAATCAGAGTCAGATACAATTTATAACTTTGTACAATGTGAAAGATGGAGGGATGTAATCACTAAACATTTTGAGTAATCTGATATTGAGTTCCCACTTCTTTTCTATTACGATGATTAGGAACCCAATAACCCTCTCGGACCGCATTCCGAAAAGATAGGTTCCGTATATATAACAATACCTTGTCTACCTCCAGAGTGCCAATCCAAGCTTGACAATATTTTTGTAGCTCTTTTATTTTATGCTGATGATAGAAAACGGTATGGCAACAAGAAAACATTTGCTCCTTTAGTTACCGAACTTATATACTTACAATCGGAAGGAATAGTTATAAATACAACGGAAGGAGAAAAAAGAGTTTATTTTGCTACTGGCCTTTTCATTGGAGACAATCTTGGTATTCATTCAATGTGCGGGTTTGTTGAACTTTTTTGCTAACTTCATGTGTCGGTTTTGTAAAGCATCCAAATTTTTGACTGAAACGCAATGCACTAAAGATTCAACTCTATTAAGAAGGTCAGAGAGCTACTACAATGACTTAGCCTTAGAAAATCCAAAGCTGACCGAGATCAAAGAGGAATGTATTTTTAACACTATACCTTCAGTGGATATTATCGAAATGCCTTTCGTTGATAGTATGCATGATTGCTTAGAAGGAGTAGGACATTATTCAATGATCGCTTTCTCAAACATTTTTTTCAATTGGATCCTTTATTTTTAAAAATGCTTAATTACAGAATGTATATGTTTGATTATGGCTTTCATGATGGTTTAAACAAACCACCTTGCATAACTGCTGAAATATTAGACATAATAAACTCAAATATTAGACGAAATAAACTCAAAATGACAGCAAGTAAAATGGCCCTATTTGTGCGTTTGTTTGGAATTTTTGTTGGTGATGTAATCGAAGAAAATGATGAATTTTGGGAATTATATCTTTTGTTACATGATATATTCAATATTGTTCAAGCAAAACAATTTCCATCGGACATTGGTAATGTTCTACAAGTTCTAATAAAAAAACACAATAAATTATATCTTAGAATTACTGGAGAACGATTAAAACCGAAACATCATTTTTTTTTGCATTACCCTATGATTTTCAGTTATTTGGGACCATTTGCAAATGTGTCTTGTATGCGTTTTTAAGCCATGCATAAACGATTAAAAGCATATAGTACTGCATCACTATCAAGGAAAAACCTGCTTTTGTCTCTTGCCACAAAATTTCAACTTGCTTTGTGTTACAGATTTATATTACAATCCAGTATTTTTCCTTGTCTTATAACTGGTCCAGGGGACATCTTTCGGAACTTCCTTAATATTCATTTTTTAAGTCCTCGCTTCCTGATTCTTTTAAAATTAGTTCTAAACATTTATGTGTAAAATGGATAGAATGGAAAAGTTGTCGATACAAGCTTGGATTTGCTCTTATTGTTGGGGTAGACATTTCTGGAGACTTACGTTTTGCACTCATAAAAGTCATTTTGTTACATGAAAGTAAACCTTTATTTGTATGTTCACCTATGATTAATATAGGACTCAATCTCCATGTCAGAGGGTATGAAGTAGAGAATGATAAAAAAAATAATAAGTGATTTTGCATCAAGGCTAGTGAACTTATTGATTATCAGCCACTTCATGTATACAAAATGGCAAATGGAGAACAATATATTGTTTTGAAGTATTTTCTATAAAGAAGGATGTTAAAAAAATATTGGTGTAAAATAAGTAGACCTAAGAAAATCATTGTTTAGGCCCTTAAATGACAAAGAATAATAATTATTTGTTGTAATAGAAACATTGCAGGAATGGCTTAAATATGTTATGATAATAATTGTCGTTTCCTGTCATTTGAGGATTCAAACAATGATTTTTCAAGAATTTTTCTATTTACTTATTCTGTATTCACTATTCGCCTCACACTTGGATGCCAAAATCGAGATTCTTTTAATATCTTTCTTTATTTATAGTAGTGCAGAAAATTTTTTAGTTATATAAAATTGCATATTAATTTTAATTCTTTTGATGTAGTTACGTCTTCCAAAATAATAAAATATGTGTTCTTAAAGTATATTGTATCTGAAATATATTGACATATCAATATTAAATATATTTATATATTAGTAATATATAATATTTTTATTTTCTATTTTTTCACCAACATTTAAAGCGTGTTTTGTTCAATAGACATGATTAGGAGAGATAACCCTGTGCAAAGTCTCTTCTTTCTTTGGTAGCGTTTCTCTGGTGTAATATAAGTTCCTTACAGCTTGTATGGAAAAATTAGATCTCTAGGTCTTTTATTTGATAATGATGTCTCCGTTCAACATCTAATTACACATGCATTACATTGAATAGAAGCATCAGTATCAGCAGCGACTATTTGAGTTTACATTTTATTTTTATATAGACAATAAAAAATTTATGTAGCTTGAGAGAAACGCTGTAAAATAAAGAATCTAAACAAACATGCTTCATACAAGATGTTCCATAGAAAGTTGCTGAAACTAATCAGCTGTCATTTTCGAATGCAGTTATTAAAAAAACAATAATTGCGTTGAAAAAAAGGACAGTTTTTGACAGGTATAAATAAAACTGAACAATGTTTGTATAACGATAACCAAATAAGCTAATGCATTAGCTTATTTGATTATTAGCATATATTTCATCATTTTTTATTGCTAAAATAAATTGGTATACAAATATTTTGTTAAGTTTTATTTGTACTCATTAAAAGCTACAGACTTTCCTCTTTTCAACGCAATTTTTGTTTTCAATAACTGCATGCATACAAAAATGACAGCTGTGATTAGTTTTACCAACTTCTCTTGGGACACCCTTGTATATACAGCACAGCTCTGGCTGTGAGATCCTGGAGCTAATATAGCATTGCTTCTTTAGTAAAATTAATAGTTGAGGCAGCAAAAATTACTTTGCATCAGCAGCGAAGATTTTACATTCATAGCTAAGAATCTTAGCACTCATAATGAAGATTATTTACTTTTGCAGCAAACAATAAAGTAGCTAAGGATAAAATAGCTAATTCAGCTAAGTGAGATTTGTCTTTAGTAGCAAAAATTTGTTGCTATAGTAGTTAAGTGCAAATAGCGAATAAATTTAGCTTGGACAGCAACAGTATTAGCTGTCCCTATAATAAGGACACATTTTAGCTCTCACAGCTATATTTTAGCTCCTGCTGCTAATCTTTTTTTTCCGTGTGCGTTGCATTTACCCTATTTTTGTAATAGTGGCCCACTTGTTCACGTAATAATAATAATAAAAAAACTTGCACATTGCTTTCTCATAGTTTTTAAATGAGCCAGTAGAAACTTGCACATTGCTTTCTCATAATTATTAAGTGAGCAAGTAGAAACTTGCACATTACTTAATCAACATTTTATTTCGCTCATAAAGCTTCCTCTATGAAGAAGCCAAATTTTTTCTTTGATATATAATTATTAGTAAATATTTATTAATTTGGCTTCCTCATAGAGGAAGCTTTATGAGCGAAATAAAATGTTGATTAAGTAATGTGCAAGTTTCTACTTGCTCACTTAAAAATTATGAGAAAGCAATGTGCAAGTTTCTACTGGCTCACTTAAAAACTATGAGAAAGCAATGTGCAAGTTTCTACTGGCTCACTTAAAAACTATGAGAAAGCAATGTGCAAGTTTCTACTGGCTCACTTAAAAACTATGAGGAAGCAATGTGCAAGTTTCTACTTGCACACTTAAAAACTATGAGAAAGCAATGTGCAAGTTTCTACTTGCACACTTTAAAGCTATGAGGAAGCAATGTGCAAGTTTCAACTTGCACACTTTAAAGCTATGAGGAAGCAATGTGCAAGTTTCTACTTGCACACTTAAAAGCTATGAGAAAGCAATGTGCAAGTTTATACTTGCACACTTAAAAGCTATATGGAAGCAATGTTCAAGTTTCTACTTGCTCACTTTTTTTATTATCCTAAAAAATCATTTTTTGAAATCTCAATTATTAAGACTTGAGATGTTCTAACTGCAATTAAAAAATTAGCCTTTTTGCAAAAAGACTAGCCCTTTTGCAAAAAGACTAGCCCTTTTGCAAAAGGCCCTTTTGCGAAACACTGATCGTTTCCCAATAAAACTGAACTCACTTTAGGCTTTTTGGCGTACATTGGCTGATGCTAGGCTAGACACTTACGTCAGTTTTATTTTCAAAAAAACGATCAATGCTTTTGCAATAGAGCGCTCTTTCGCCCTCTCTCTCTTTCTCTCTCTCTCTCTCTCTTTCTATTTCTCATTTGAAATTTTGGAGAATTTGTACATATATCGAAGCTTTATAAAGCTGGGTCTAATCAACCAAACCATAATGAATTATATATAAAATAGGGGTAGAAAAAACTGAAAAATATATTAGAATCAAAAAAATTGCTAATAATTAACACTAAATTGTCCAAAAATATCAATTTATGAAAAGTCTCAATTGTTGAGACTTGGGATGTAGCCTTTAAAAGTTAAAATTTTAAAATTTTAGTAATTTTTTTAATTCTACTATATTCTTCAGTCTTTTCTACCCTTATTTCATATATAATTTTTTAAGATTTGGTTGATTAGTTTTTGAGTTAGACATTTAAAATTTCGGGGAATCCGTCCATACATAAACATTAGTCTAATCAACGAAATTTTAAAGAATTTTATATGAAATACGGGTAGAAAAGACAGAAGAATATAATAAAATTAGAAATAGCCAAATATTTCAAAACTTACAAAAGTTAGAGCAATCAGAGGCATTTCTTAAAAAATTCAAAATTTTATAAAGAAAGAAGCCCTTTACCAATAATCGCTAAATTTAATTCCATTTTTCCTTAAATAATACTTTATCGATTAAAAAAAAATTTAGCCCTATATCTCAATATTTGCATAAGTTAGAGCAACCAGGGACATTTCTAAAAAAATTAAAAATTTAAAAAAAAGAACCCTTTTACCGATTATCGCCAAATTCAATATCAACCTTTCTTAAATGATACTTTATTGATTAAAAGAAAAATCGGCCCGATATCTCAATATTTGCTGAAGTTAATGCAACCACGAACATTTCTAAAAAAACTTAATTTTTTTTTAGAAGAACCCCTTTACCGATTATTGCCAAATTTAATACCAACCTTCCTTGAATGATACTCTATCGATAAAAAAAAACAACCCAATATCTCAATATTTGCGGAAGTTAAAGCAACCATGGACATTTCTAAAAAAATTCAAAAATTTTTTTAAAAAGAACCCCTTTACCGATTATCGCCAAATTTAATACCAACCTTCCTTGAATGATACTCTATCGATTAAAAAGAAAACAACCCGATATCTCAATATTTGCGGAAGTTAAAGCAACCACGGACATTTCTAAAAAAATTCAAAAATTCTTTTAAAAAGAACCCCTTTACCGATCATTGCCAAATTCAATACCAACCTTCCTTGAATGATGCTCTATCGATTAAAAAAAAAACAGCCCGATATCTCAATATTTGCGGAAATTAGAGCAACCACAGACATTTGTAAAAAAATTCAAAATTTTTTTAAAAAGAACCCTTTTACCGATCATCGCCAAATTCAATACCAACCATCCTTGAATGATACTCCATCGATTAAAAAGAAAACAACCCGATATCTCAATATTTGCGGAAGTTAAAGCAACCACGGACATTTCTAAAAAAATTCAAAAAATCTTTTAAAAAGAACCCCTTTACCGATCATTGCCAAATTCAATACCAACCTTCCTTGAATGATGCTCTATCGATTAAAAAAAAAACAGCCCGATATCTCAATATTTGCGGAAATTAGAGCAACCACAGACATTTGTAAAAAAATTCAAAATTTTTTTAAAAAGAACCCTTTTACCGATCATCGCCAAATTCAATACCAACCTTCCTTGAATGATACTCCATCGATTAAAAAGAAAACAACCCAATATCTCAATATTTGCGGAAGTTAAAGCAACCACGGACATTTCTAAAAAAATTCAAAAAATCTTTTAAAAAGAACCCCTTTACCGATCATTGCCAAATTCAATACCAACCTTCTTTGAATGATGCTCTATCGATTAAAAAAAAAACAGCCCGATATCTCAATATTTGCGGAAATTAGAGCAACCACAGACATTTGTAAAAAAATTTAAAATAAATTTTTTTTCTAAGAACCCTTTTACCGATTATCGCCAAATTCAATAACCTTCCTTGAATGATACTCTATCGATTTAAAAAAAATCAGCCCGATATCTCAATATTTATGGAAGTTAGAGCAACCACGGACATCAAATCCGCACATACACACACACACACACACACACACACACATACGGACATTTATTTTAAATGCAATTTTTCGACGTTTTAGAACATTTTGAACAGCGGCAACTAAAAAAAAATTTTTTTCACGAAAACAAAGCTTCCTCTATGAAGAAGCAAAAAATGTACAGCATACCCAATGGGGAGATCACGACAATCCGGTCGAGTTAAACAACTCAAAAGACTGAAGAAAAGTTATTACAAAAGTAGGGAGTTTGACCGCTCGATCTTTTTGCGACCGCTTTTCCCGGCGCCTTCTCAGCCGCGACCTAGCGACATCGTCGAACGACCCGACTCGGTGATTTTGGAACCTTGTTCATCCGGGACCGATGCAAACTGCACCCGAGATTGTGTAAAGCCTCGTATCACCGAGAACATCGTCTTGCAAAAGCCGATTAAACTCGTTATTAGAAATAAACAAAAATGTTAAAAAAAATTGTTTAATTATTCAATTTTCTTCACCTGTCACGTGTTTCCGCTCGGCCTGTGACCGTTTATAATATCGCTGCCCAAAAACCTTTCTATCCTAACTTCCGATTACACTTAAATTTTACGATCACTTCGTTTTGCGCGCAACTCATTACTAATTACGTCCGCAATTTGATTTCGGCGCGACGTTGATTTCATCGCTACCTGATTTCGTCGCGACGTTGATTTTATCGCAATTTGATTTCGGCGCGACGTTGATTTCATCGCAACATTTGCGAAGTTACATCAATACGTTCTTAGGAGATGAAGCAGCATCTTTTCGAAAAGCATACTGGGGAACATTCAGACCCCAAAAAACTGCCACGAAATCATCGAATTTAGTATAGGGTGAAGACTATTTTGGATAAACAAACGGCTAAGATCGAGGATTATAACAGAACGTTTATTCCAGAATGGCAAACCGGACGGCGATAGGTATGCCTGCCCTCGTTGTAATAAATTTAAGACGAAATCCAAGAACATTATGAGAACTCGTCTCTTTACGGAGTTGAATTATGTGAGATGGAAATGCGCACTAATAATAAGTAATTATTCTTTCTCCATGTTACTATTTAAATATTGTATGTGCCAGAATAATTTACAATTGTAATATTTTAAGTAATTCTATTTTTAATTTTACCACATTTTAAGTCAGAAGCTGAGGTTACCGACCGAGTAAGTATAAGGAGAAGCACGCATATCATTTGCATAAATTTATTGGAAATATTCTGCCGTGATATCGCCCTAGGGCGATTCTGTTTTTCAGACAGTTGCATGCGCAAAGTGCAATAAGGCAGAGAGAAAAGAAGGCAAGTAGAGCAGAGGACGCAGGTTGAAGATTTTCGAATCTGTGTAGCGGCGACAATTTTGAGGTTAGGAAAAGCCCGTAGAATCGAGAAGTGGCATAGGAAATAAACAAGGAGACTAGGATCACCGTAAAGGCAGAGAAAGGAGCGGATGGAGAAGGAGAAGAAGGAGAGTAAAGGGAGCAAGGATAGTGAGAAGAAGTGCAGGAAAGAGGACAAAGAAACGATTAAAGAAGGTAAGAACACAGAGAGCAAACACGCGAGGACAGCGGAACTGTCAAAGATAAGAGACAGAACAGGAAGCCAAGGGTCGATTACAGACTTCATAAAGAAAAGAAAAAAAGAGCAGGAGAGTGAAGAATTAAAAAAGGTCGAGAAAAAAATTATAGATAAATTTAATAAGGAGAGAAGAGTAAGTAGGTCGCCACCAAGCAAAGTAAAAAAAGCGGAAGAAGAAGAGGGAAGCATGGAGGCAGGAAAAATGCTGAAGGAAATACTGGCAAAATTGGAGAAACAAGAGAAAGAAAGAAAAAAAAATAAGGAGGACTGATGAAAGAGATGCAAGACCTGAAGAGAAGAATACAGAAAAGTGAAATGATATGGGAAAAGCTGAAAACTGGTATAGAAAAAAGAGTAAAGCAACTGGAGGAGAGAATGGTGGAGGTGGAGAGGAAGAGAGAGGGAGGGAGAGAGAGCAACGAGCTGATGAAGAAAATGAAGGAGATAGAAAAAAAAATGAATTGGAAAAAAGGAAAAAAAAAAGAAACAATATAATAATAAAAGGAGCGGAAATAGAAGAAGGAAATGAGGGAGGAGAGAAGATTAGAAAGTTGCTGAAAAAAATCGCCAAAAAAGAGGTTGAAGTGGACGAGGTGCAAAAAATTGGCGGACGAGAGAACAAATTGATACTAGATAGGCTGAACAGATGGGAAGACAAGAGAGAAGTAATGATAAACAGAAAGAAGATGCAAAAAGAAAAAAAGATATACATAGATGATGACATGACAACAGCGGAGAGAAAAATACAAAAACAATTATGGAGTATAGTGAAGGAGGAGAGAGAAAAAGGGAAAAGAGCAACCTTAGGATACCAAAAAATATGAATAGACGGCCACGAAAAGAAATGGAATGAAAGCGAGGAAAAGCTGGAAGAAGGAAAAAGATTTCAAAGAGAACAGAAAGGAACAGAGACGGGAGGAAATTGAGAAGGAGACTGTACGAAGGAGAAGAGGAGAAGAACGGAAAGAAAGAAGAAGAGGATAGCAGAAGACAAAGAGAATGACAGTAGGTTTCTGGAACATAGCAGGATTAATAAAGGGAAAAACGAAGGGTTTTGGAAGGTAGTGGAAGAGTGGGATGTAGTAACGCTTCTAGAAACGTGGGTGGAAGAAAAAGAGTGGAGCAAAATAAAAAGAATAATGCCAGAAGGACATGTATGGAAATACCAGCCAGCAACAAGAGAAAAGAAGAGAGGAAGAGCAAGAGGAGGGATAATCACCGGAGTAAGAAAAGGGCTTGAAGTAGAAGGAAGAATAGAGAGAGAAAAGGAAGGAGTAGTGGAGAGAATTGTAAGAACAAAAGAAGGAGAATGGAAGATTATCAGCGTATACGTAAATAATGACATTGACAAAAAAATAAGAGTAAAAAGAGAATATATGAACGGAGGAGGCATAGGAGAGCGAATAATAATAGGAGGCGACTTTAATGCAAGAACAGGAGAAAAAGGAGGAATCACGGACATCTTTGGAGAATAAAAAAGATCAAAAGACAAAGAAATAAATGCAGAAGGAAGAAAACTGATAGAATTTCTGGAAGAAGAGAAGGGCTAGGAATACTAAATGGAACCAAAGGAGATAAAGAAGGAGAATTCACTTTTACCGGAGGGAAAGGAGAGACAGTAATAGACTATATTATAGGAAATCAAGAGCTATGGGAAAGAACAGAAGAGATAGGAATTGGAGAGGAGATAGAATCGGACCATCAATATGTAGTACTTAAAGTAGTGGAGGAAATAGAAGAAAAAAAAGGGAAAAGAGGAAAGTGAAAAAAGTAATGGACTGGTCCATAGAAGCTGTAGAAAGATATAGAGAGAAGATCGAAGAAAAAACTATAGAGGGAGTGAACCCGAAAGAGCTCATGGAAGAAATAAAGAAAGCAGTGACGCGGGCGGCAAGCTGGAAAGAAATTAGAATAGACAGCAAGGCGAAGAGAAAAAATAAATGGTGGGACGGACAGTGTGCAGAGCTAAGAAAAGAAGCAAAAAAGAAGCTAAGAAAGTGGAAAAAAGGAGAAGAAGAAAAAGCAGAATACATAAAGAAGAAAAAAGAATACAGGGAAAAGATAAAAGAAAAAAAAGAGAAGGAAAAAGAACGAAATATAGAAGAAGCAAAAGATGCCAAAAATGAAAAGAACAATGGAACGAGCATTTTAAGAGGCTGTTAGGAGGGATAGGAACGAAACAAGAGACAGAAGAGGAAAAGCAAGAAACAGAAGATGGATGCGAAGAGCAGGAAGGAATAAGAAAAGAGGAGATAGAAGAAGTAATAGCAGAGATGAAGAATAAAAAAGCAGCAGGAACGGATGAAATACCAAACGAGGTATGGACAAACGGAGGAAACAGATTAAAGGAAGCAATATGGAGGATATGTGACATAGCATGGAAGAAAGGGAAAATGATAGAAGACTGGAATGAAAGAATAATTGTACCAATAATAAAGAAAGGGGAAGGAAAAGAAGCAGGAGACTACAGAGGTGTAACACTGATGAACACAAGCTATAAAATATACGCAGCTATCTTAGCAAAACGACTAGAGAAAGAGGTAGAAGAGAAAAAGCTAATACCGGAGACGCAAACGGGATTCAGGAAAGGAAAAGGAACGATAGAAAATATATACACATTGAACTACGTCATAGGAAGAGCGATTAGCAAAGAAAAAGGGAAGCTAGTGGCAACATTTATAGATTTGAAGGCAGCATTTGACTCAGTGGACAGAGAAATATTATGGAAGGTAATGGAGAAGAATGGAATAAGCGAAAGGCTGAGAGTTAAAATCAAAGAGCTATATAAAGAAACAAGAAACGTGATTAGATGTAACGGGGAAAAAGGACCCTGCTTTTGGACAGTTAAAGGGGTAAGACAGGGATGTCCTCTGAGTGCGCTGCTGTTTGTACTGATGCTGGCGGACATGGAGGAAGTAATGAGAAAAAGGCAGGAAGGAGGGGTGGTTATAGGAGATACAAAAATATGGACGCTTGCATATGCGGATGATGTGGTGATAATTGCAGAGGAAGAAGAGGAAATGAAGCAAATGATAAAAAGGTTGGAAAAATACTTCGACAAAAGGAAACTAACAGTGAATGTGGGAAAAACAAAAGTCATGAGATTTAGGAAAGGAGGAGGTAGAATCAAGGAGGTGGAATGGAGATGGAAAGGAGAGCGAATAGAAGAGGTAAAAGAATTTTGCTACTTAGGATACACATTCCAAAGAAACGGCGGACAAGAAGCACATATAAAAGAGAGAGTAAGACAAGCCACAGTAGCAATGAGGCAAGTATGGGGTATAGGAAAAAGAATTTTTGGAGGAGACTGGAGAAGAAGAATGAAACTATTTGACTCACTGGTGGCAAGCGTGGCAATGTATGGAGCAGAAGTATGGGGATGGAAGGAAAAAAAGAGTATAGAGAGGATACAAGAGAGGTTCATAAGATGGACGTTAGCATTAGACTGGTGCACACCCAGTTATATGATAAGAGAAGAAACTAAAAGGATTAAGATGAGAACAAAAGCGGCAAAAAAAGCAATGAGATACGAGGAAAAATTAGAAAACGGAGGAGGAAACGAAATAGCAAGAGCATGCTGGAAGGAAATAAAGAAAGACGTAAGGAAAGAAAAGTCAAAATGGGAAATAGAACGTAGAAAGTTTTACGAGAGTAGAGGATACGCAGCGGAAGAGATAGAAAGGAAAAGAGGAGAGAGATGGAGTAGCATAGAAGAGGTAGGGTGTAGAGATAGAAACGTACAAATACAGGAGATAGATGAAAGAATAAGAGAGTCAAAATACAATAGATGGTACAAGGAGATAGTAGAAATCGGAAGGCCTGAGTATCTGGAAAGAAGAGGAAAAGAAAAGTCGATATCAAAGATAGCTAGATTCAGAATGGGTAACGAGATGCGCGGCGGAAGATACTGGAAATCAGAGGAGAAAAGAAGATGCAGAGTATGTGAAGCAGAGGAAGAAACATGGGAACATACGCTAGAGAGATGCGCGAGGGAGGGAAGCGATGACATGGGAAAAGGAATAGGAAAGAGACTAAGAAAAATTTTGAACGGCAACGGAGAGGGAGAGAGATGGATGGTGAAGCTGGAGAAAAGAAGAGAAAAACGAAATATAGAGACAGGAAACTGTTGAACTTACAATATTCAGCTCTACTTGTTTGTTTGTTTGTATACAATATAGATGTAAATGTATAATGATATATGTACTATTATCTAATGAGGTATGCATGAACTTGAGGAACACACGTGTAACCATTTCAAGCCGAAAGGCAGAAATAAAGTATTCTATTCTATGAGTCAGAAGCTTCGAATAAAGAAAGTCAACAAAGGTGTTACATATTTGACCTCTCTTTAGGAGGGTACGTCCCTGCGACAGATGACCAGTCGTCGAAAAAAGAAGATAAAACAAATGAGTGTTTGCACGGTACCAAAGAACGTTACAAGGAAGAAGCTATTCGACAGGTGAAGGATGTATATTCTATTAATTGTCTTATTATTACAAAAATGTCGATGGAACGATTTTCATCCTCAGCTAAATAAATTTTTCGCACATCTCAGATAATTCGCACACCTTTTCCATATAGACACGCTCGTATCAATAAATTCGAATTTCCGCGAGAAAAGGAGGAGTGCATAAATTGCCCCTGACTCTTGCAGCCAAGAGTATACATGTTAGAGATTTATTTTATTTTCATTATTTTTGTTACGAGGTTTACTGTTTTGAAGGTCTGGGAAATGGAATGAAGCTTGTCTTTTATATTGCACACACGAACTTTACTTTATTGTAAAACGGCGATATACCGACATCTTGTCTTGTCGGGACTCGTGGAACCAGTGTGTGTTACAGCGCCCTCCAATAGGGGAAAGTGTACATAAGTGTATAATGTGCAAGTGCACCTCAACTCAACTTAACTAACTAGAAAAGTGTACATAAGTGTACTTCAACTCAACTCAACCAATAAGAGCGCAAAATACAAAATTAATAAACGAAATAATATAAAAATTAGAAATAAAACTTATATTTGTAACAATTTTTATTTTATTTTATTTGTTTCTGTTTGCTGTACATAAACTACTTTCATGTCCTTGCCCAATAAAGCTTCTTTATAGCGCATTCTCTTCGGAGCGTGTGTGACACGTTCGCAAAAGCGTTCGCAAATCGGAGCACCGTTCAACTCCCTCCCTGAGTGGATTTTTCGGGTGGTCGATTAGCAATCATTAGACAGAAGAGTCTTCGTCCCCGGGGTGAAAACTTGCGAGCGAGAAAGAAAAAGTCGTTAAACGGAATAAGTCGAAAGTTTCGAGTGCAAAATAAACGAGTGCGAGATAAACTTTCAGGTGAATTAAACGATTGCGAAAAAATCAAGTAAAATCTGTGTTTTAAATTAGACTGTATCGTATCCGCTAACTTAAACGATAATTCGACGGCTAATTACAAAATCAATTCCGCCGTTCCGTTAAGCCCATTCAAACGCTTCGCTCGGATTCTACTCGGAACTGTACCATACATACGATCGGGAGAAACGACCGGTGGACGTTCCGCTGCAGAACACGGATGGACTGGCGGCCTCCGGCCTTCCAAATTCAGATTCAACACCTTTTGTACATCATTCGGATTTAAAACAGTGTACCGCGATCGGAATAAAAGAATATTAAGAACAAAGACAATTTCGTTAAACCGATATTGCCCTTGCCTATGACTCTTATTTATATCTTTTGTTCATTCTCCGGCTTGCCGTCAACCGACAAATACATTTGTCTTTCTCGTCTCGCCAATTAACATATCTCGCTCCAAACGGTCACTCTCTTTCTCGCACTTCCTCACTTCCGCCTGCCGGACCTTTTCTCTCGCTCTCAATCTGAGCGTATACCGGCGAATTCAGATCGTCGCAAAGAAAACTCTGATTTGCGCGCGAACAGTAGGTACATGACTGCATTTCTCGCGTTAAAACGAAATAAAATATTTGTTTAGCATAGAATTTTATAACATAACATAAATTTGTTTTTTGTTCACAGTGAAAATAATTCTCTAAAAATGTTAAAATTAGCTGCGCTTGTAAAAGAAATTGTAAAAAAAAATGTTAATTCAAAAGCTGAGAACATATTGCTAATCGCTGAAAACAAGAGGCTGATAGAACATAATAATAGTCTCATAAATGAAAATAGGAGATTAGTAGAAATATGTGAAGATTATGAAACAGCGATTGTGTATCTAAAGAGGAGAGGAGAAGCAAATTTGATTAGAAATATACTTAATAAAAATCAATTAATAAAAGAAAAATTAAAACAAGAGCAACCCATTGAAAAAATAATTGCCGAGAGTCAATTAATCAAAAAAGAATTAAGACAAGAGCAACAAAGAGAGTCAATTAATCAAAAAAAAAATTAATACAGGAGCTCTCCCACGAACTTTAATACAAATTCTTTTGAATGAGACAAAATATTTTCGTAATGAAGATGAACTAGAGGAAATTAAATTATTAAAAAGTAATTTTAAAGAAGAGTCATTAACATTAAATGATTTTGAAGACTATTATAGGAGTGTTAAAGAAAAAGGTAATAGGTTGGCACACTCGGCAATAAATAAGTCAATAATTGAAATATATAATGAAGAAATAGCTGGTATGCGTAATGAGAGTTCATTTCTAACATAGCATTTTGTTAAGGATCGAGTAAAATGCGAGAGCATTGGGCAGCGTTGCCCGCGAGCGCGGTCTGGCGCACCCACGCGCGACCATCGTGATTGACGCGATCCTCCCAAAACGCGGCCCAATGATCCTGTCTTTACAACATCGACCAAGGAAAAGCGCGCACGCGTTTACTTAATGTTCAGGTATCATCGAAACCCCCCGTCACGAAGCGGGGTCGGGAAGAAGGGCGAGCGCGAGCGATCCTCACTCACTGTCTGTTCAGCCGTACGACAAATAAGTCGCTCCGAGTTTTAACGTGAAACCATTCTTGCGCCAACGGTTCGGTCTCAATACTGTATTCCGAGCGCCCGAGCAAGGGCCTGCGCAGCGCGAAGTTTCGACCAAGTAATCCGGGCTAAATATCGCCATCCGCCCCGCAAGCTCGCTTTCTGTTCATTAAAGTGAAAATAAAACCACGATTCAGTGTCAGTTTACTCAATCGCAGTCCACTCCTCAACGAGATCATCCCATCGCCTTGCGCCCTTATCAGGGCGGTACCGGTGTCTCTCGTGCCCTGAGGTCTCCTCAGTGTCGTACGAAACAATCTGGTCCTTCGAGCCGGATCGAGCAATTAAAATCACCATCGAGCAGTGAAACACAAAGGAGCGAATAAAATGAGTGAGCAACTGCTGGAAAAACAGAATCAGCGATTGCGAGCGGTGGATCGATCGCTGGACAACTATAAAAAGCTGGTAAGAAACAATCTGACGCCAGCAAGAATTCGCAGTCAAATAACAACCTTGAAGGAAACCTGGGCCGATATCAAAGGGGGACACTTCGCTCTTCTGGCCGCGATCCCCGCTGTCGAGCAAACAACCCTGGAGTACTTCAACCAACAGCGGTATGAGGCCCACGAGGAAAAGTATCAGCAAGCGCTCGACTATATGAACGAGCATCTGGAGGAGCTGGAACCTGTAAGTCCGAGCTTCAATTCAACAGTGTCGTCGCCAACCATGCCGACGGCTGCGTTCTCGTTGTCCCATCTTCCGCCAATTCAGCTCCCGCCTTTTGACGGTAATTACGGGGAGTGGGAGGGCTTCCGCGATCAGTTCACCTCGCTAATTATTGAGAATCGAGAACTTTCCAATTTCTCTCGCATGCACTTCTTAACGTCTTGCCTGAAAGACCGCGCGTTCGAATGCGTTAAAAATATTAAAGTGACCGCTGATAATTTCGAGATTGCGTGGAATTTGTTAAAAGTCCCTTTGAGAACAAACGACGACTAATTAGCGTCCACATGTCGTCGTTGCTGAGTATTCCGGTAGTCACGCGAGAATCCGCGCACGAACTGCAAATAGTTCGCGATACAATGAATACCGCGATTGCTGCGTTGAGGAATTTAAATCGCACACCCGAAGAACTCTGGAACGACATGCTCGCCTGTCTTTGTTCTCAAAAGCTCGACGCCGGTACTAGAAAGGCGTGGATGATGAAATCTATCAACGACCGGAATCCTCCCACGTACGAGGAGTTAAATAAATTTCTCAGTGGTCGCATACGTGCGCTCGAAGAATCTAAGCTCCCCACTCCGGAGAAGAATTCAAAATCGGCGAACGCGCTGAAAATCAATAGCGCAAATGCGTGCGGCAAAGCCCCCCCCCCCCTCGTGTACTTTATGCAAAGCGAAACACTATTTTAACCAATGTCCGCAATTTTCGAGTAAGAGTCCGAGTCAGCGTCGAGAAATAATTCAAAGGGAGCATCGCTGCTTCAATTGTCTCAGTAACAGTCATGGAGCAAAGGCGTGCGCAAGTAAATATTCGTGTCGCATTTGTCAGAAACGACATCATTCACTTCTTCATTTAGACTCTGACTCTCTCTCGAAGGTCGAGGAAGGCACAACGCCGAACCAAACGACAACAGATGTTGAACCGAAACCAAGCAAAGTAAGCTCATTGTTCGCGTCCTCAAATTCAATGTCTCGTTCTCACGTTTTGCTTGCGACGGCGTGGGTCACCGTCAGCTCGTCGTTAGGCCGCACGGTGGTTGTCCGAGCCTTGCTCGACCAAGGCTCCGAAATTAACGAACCAAAACAATATTCTAAAATAAAAATTATTCATATTTCAAATATTTCAAAAATTGTGTACAAGTATGCTGATTAGTTAATCTGTTAATGACATTTTAACAGAAAATTTGATAGAAAAAATTATTAAAAAATTTCATGAAAACAGAAAATAGAGATAATTACGTTAGCACAATCTCATAATTTTCACCAAAATCGTTTTGAGCTCATTGTAAATAAATTTCATGCTTCCGTTTAATGCATTATAATTACTATAAAAAAGAATACTGTATCAAAACTGCATCCTCCATATAAATTCAATACGACTTATTTATAATTCACACACATATAAGACATAATTATAGATTATTAATATTTATAAGAGTATGACATTAGTTTATATTTAATAGAAAATATAATAATTAACACAATTTAGCAGTTTATTCATGATAGCAATAATGCGATAAGAAAAAAATGTATTACAGGTGCGAATTTTACGTATACGATGTAGTTTTCTCACATCAAAGTCCTTTAAAAACAATCAGGATTTCTTTTCTAATAAGTCTTATTGTTGAGACTTTAAGTTTCTTAAATGTCAACTGGAAACTTTCACTGTATATTTGATTACAACTAATCATTTTAGTATTATCCATCAATTGTAAAATTGCTATTGCAAATAACAATTTTTTCCCATTATTTATTACACACACACGCACATACATCTTAATAGTTGTTTTCTAGAGCGCTAATTATTGAATTGGATCGGACTTAAAATTATAAACAACGCAATTTTTTACGCTTAAACTCGAAAACTTCTTTACTACCTTAAACTATATTAATTACAGCTATTCGTTTATTAAAGTCCACTTCTTGAACTTTCTCTTTGAAGTAATAATTGGTATATTATACATGCAGAACGGAGCAAACAATTTCTTGATGTTGCGACGACTAATACTAGCGATTTCCTTTTTAACGAATGCCTGATTGTAAAGGTGCGCCTACATATATCGTAACGCTGCGATCGTGGTCGTAAGCAAAGAAACTCTCGTAAACAATATATCATATAAACACACTTTTGTTTGGGCGTCGAGAAGGCTGACAGAGATTAGGTTACTGTTGTAACGCTAGACAAACGTTATAATCGTCAGAGTTCAAGTTGAATCAACTCATCGATGAGGTTACGACAACTGTCACGACGAGCATTGCGATCGTCGTAAGTAGTCGTAAGGAGCTTACGATAATCATTTACGATAGATGTAGGCGCACCTTTATACATGATCGAGTGGCGTGCGGACGTCTTGCCACTTTACTCTTTCGATTTTCTAAATTATTTTCTAATATTCTAATTTATTCGAATAATATTCTAACTTATTTTTTATATATTTTTTTTTCTTTTTTTTCGTTTTTTTTATATTTTTTTTTTCTTTCTTTCTTTATCTTTTCTTCTTTTATATTTTTATTTTTTCTTTATTTTTAATTATTTTTCGAATAATTACACACGTTTTCTTTACGCCATGTAGTCGTAACTTACCTATTAATATAAATAAAGTAAAGTAAACATGAATACAAAACAAAATAAAACGATAAGGCTTGTCTACATCGGTCGAATTCGATCGGGCGAGTAGCCACTCAGTCAGAGAAATAATGTTGTTCCAGACGAGGCATAAGCTGTCAACGGAAGAAAACGTACTGGTCTCCCACCAACTGTGATTCACGTAAAAGCTCCTGAAGATATACTTGCAGCCATCGGTGCCAGGGATACATGCATTGCAAATGATACCAGCGGTTGAGACGGTTTTCTGACAATTTAACTGATAATAATTGCGGCAATGAGTACAATGCCGATTAAAAAATGCCCTGGCAGAGCATGATCAGCATCAATAGCCTCCGAAAGTGCAGTGCAGCAGGGGGATTAAAACACCAACGCACCCAATCGTTAATTAGATGACCGGCGATGACACCATCGCTGTGTTGAACAGGTAGGCTTCTACGCAACACAAAACGGCATAATGCTGCTAAGAAAACCTTCGCCGTGTTGTTCGATGTGACTTTCAAGCGAACTTTCGATGCAATTCTGACACTCAAGCATACAAAAATAATAATAAAGGTTTTGTGTCCCTCCTTGATGTACAGAAATAAATGGGCTCGGCAGAGTACCATATGCAGAATGGGCCTGAATGGAATGACTGTTGGTTCAGGCAAGTTACCAATAGTCGGCTGGAGTCAGAATATTTGTTATCGCAGATAGGCACCGATGTATCTGTAACTTGACCATTAAACTTCTGCGTAGGCCAATATTTCTGCAGGTGAATAAGGTTGAATGTAGGTTGTATTCCCTCATGTAATGTTTTCTTGTGTAACAGGCGTCGATCATAAGCTTATAGTGAAGTGACAAGCTTAATGATGACAAAGATGACAAGATAACAAGATGTCTTGTGAAAACTAAGAAGCAAATGATGTGTAGCAGACTTCATTCTTCCAAGAATACATTCCTCAATTTGAACAGTATACTGCGTTCAGGTAGTGCCTCCAGATAACATCTCATTCTGTCTTGTAGAAAGTGATGTGTGCAATGCATGTCCAAGTGATCTCATCCTCTTTCCTTCATGTAGTGTTTTCTTCTGTGACAGGCGTCGATCATAAGCTTAGTGATGTGATAAAGCTTAATGATGACAAAGATGAGAAGATGACAGGATGACTTGTCAAAACTGAGAAGCAAATGATCTGTAGCAGACTTCATGCATCCAAAAATACATTCCTCAATTTGAACAGTATACTGCGTTCACTTAGTGCCTCCAGATAACAACTCATTCTGTCTTGTAGAAAGTGATGTGCAATGCATGTCCAAGAGATGTCACCTTCCAGCTTCAACTCTTATGTGTCTAATGTGAGTATTCAGTGCAGTGCCTGCAATGTGGCTATGCGTGTGTGTTGAATGTATACGTTTCAGCCAATACGAAGCCGTAACCAATACAAGCTGCAACAATTTACGTTGACTGAATAATTGACAAAGGAGATGTGACTCCTCTGTATGGATGGCCATAACCGCTTGTACAATCTTCCGCTACTCCGGCATGCGCAGTTCGCTGAGTAGTAATAGCTATCCCAATGAACAGGACAAATTTCAAAGACAATCAAGCTGAAAATAGCAAGGGGTACCATCGCAGAAGTAATCTCTTATTCTCCATAATGCTTGAAGAGAAGAGATAAAACGATCAATATTATCTGTTGTAATGAGATTTGCACAGAGTCGTCTTCAGATAACGCCACTTCCCGACGTTGAAGGTTGTCTTCCAACGATGGAATCGAAGAAAACTCGAAGTAAAGGTCAATCTTCATATTTTGCGAATGTCTTCATATGTTGCAAACGAATACGCGAGAAAGTCCTCCAAAGAGCGTGCAGAAGTTTCGATTCATGCAATGTAAAACCCTCAGATTCTCGTAAATCGCTGGTGGTATCGAGAAATATACTCTTCTACAGAAGTTTCTTCCACTAGTCTCACGTAATCAATCTTAAGGTAATCATGCCTGATAGGAGCATACAAAAATTTATAATCCTGCTTCCTATCGAATTTCGACAAGTAAGAACTTACAATTAGTGAGATTATTTGACATGCCATTTTCAAGTCTTCTTACCCACACAAAATACAATTCTAAAAATTCGCATTGGGATTAAATGATTCCTATCGTATTTGTTGTTTTGCAGTTTACTGACTCTTAAAAAGCAAACAAAATTGACAACGTCACTATGACCAACGTATTTACAAACTGCACATAAATGCTAAGGTGAGAAATCCAAAGGACCAAGAAATATAAGCGCATTTATATATACTATAAAATTATAACGAACTTCAAAGAGTGGGTAACGCAATTATTTACATTTAAGTATAGTTTGTCATACATTTTAATCTAGAAATTTTTTTTTACCAATATATGTAGGTACCTATACACTGAATCGTTGATTTAAAAACGCATTTTGAACTAAAGTTCTTTTTAAAGTTCTATTTTTCACGTAGCGTGTAGAACGGAGCGAATAATCTTTTGCTCTTTGCGACAACGCGAGTGACGTCTTTTGAAGCGCAAAAGCTTCTTAACAACTTATTTTTCTAATTTTCTAGATTGTGCGACAATATTTTAAATTATATCAAAGCATACTATGCTAATTCTTCTACTGCATAGATAACAAATCGACCAAGTACCAATAAATTTTAAATTGTCGAACAATCTAGATAAAGAAAACAAAATTTATGACATTTTTTGTCTCGATGAAGAGATATTGTTCAAAGCGATAGATAAAAGTTATACAAAAAATAATTTCTTTTGTGTCAAATATGGAAAAATGGGATTTTCAAATATTCTCAAAAGTAACTGCATTTTTCCTGTCGTTTTGAACAATACTCAAAAATAAAAATGTTAAATTGAAAGTAGTGACATATATACAATAATATATTCATTATAGTTACGAAAACATATTATAACTTTTTGCAGTTTTATGTAAAGTTAGATCTGACATGTTTTATATAGTAGTTCTTTTCACCTAACTTTTCAAACATTTGAATAAATTATAATTAGTAAACTACATTTTGGAATTTTTATAACTACTTTCAGATAATAAAAAATTTATAATTAAAGGAAACGCCAAATTTGGTCGGGACTGGATATTGGTTGTCCAATAAATTCGTAAAATTTTTTGAGTACAAATCACTCTAGTAAACCACGCGCCGCGCCGTTACTTACGGACTTAAACGTAGCCACAACTAAAGCTAGAAAGAGTACCTATTCTCAAACAATTAAATTGAAAATTAATTTAATTGTCCACTAACACTCGTTAGTATATTCGAAAAAGGACGGGATATGTATAGAAGAAATAAAAAATTTCTTTGATTCATGTCAGATCCGTCAATTAGTTAAAATCGAGGATAAAATAGTTTATCTTCGATTATATGCCAAAAATAATTTAAAATGTAAACATTTATAAACCTTTTAACTCAAATAAAACCTTGCCCTCAACGAGATGTGTGTGCGTGTGCGTGTTCCGCATTTATAATTCTTTATAAATATTTATAATTCTCTATTGTTGTTATTTGGAATACACAAGCTGGCATCTGAGAAATATGAGAGATCTTATAATAGAAATATAATAAAATCTTTAATAGAAAAAGAATCTGTTTCTTTTAATAAATCTTGATACAAGAAATTCATCCTGTAAATCTCTGCAACAGTGATACATTTTTTCTCGTCACGTTACTAGCGTGCGAGACCAAATTGTCAAATTGTGCTTATCAAGAGACACGGTAGTAACTCGCGCCATGTGTATGCACTAGCGACGCATTAGCGGCGAGACCGATCCGTGTATCTACACGCGAGCCGCTCGATTCCTAACACCTGAGATTATCAGATCTTAGAAATGGCTGGGTCAGTTAAGTTTTTAATAGCTCTAATCGATAGCTTAACTTTGAATTGTATAAGAAAAGTGTATTTATCTTTTCCGAGATCTTTTTACTATACGTGTCTTATATTAGATGAATATATTATAAATCGTTATTATCGCGGTGGTCGGACTTTGATCTTGCTCAGTTCCACAAATAAGTTATTATCGTGTGAGAACGAGCAAACCTAAATTTCCAAATTAAGGAATGTCGCAAATTCAACGCAGATAAAAATACATTATTTTATGAAAATGAGCAAAAGTTCGAAATATACCTATAACATATCACGATGACAAATAATATATCACTATGTTAATGTGATACAATAAATTGCACCTAATAAATTATATCACATATATATGATGATGATGAGACATATATATATAATGATTAAATCATGTCATTTATTATAAAAAAGCTTCTTTATAAGAAAACCTTTTAAAATAAAGCATATAAATAAAAATTATTTAATAATTTAAGCAGTCAAATAAACACATATATATATTATACAGGGTGCTTCAGAAATAGGTGGCCAAACTTTAAGAGCATATTCCACTCACTGTAAGGATGAAAAAAAGTCGTGAGGAAGCTTGTTTTTCTTTGATATATAATTATTAGTGGATATTTATTAATTTGTCTTCCTCATAAAGGAAGCTTTGTGTGCGAAATAAAATGTTGACTAAGCAATGTACAAATTTATAATTTGCACACTTAAAAAATTGTGAGAATGTAATGTTCAAGTTTCTAATTTGCATACTTAAAAACTATGAGAAAGTAATGTGCATGTTTCTACTTGCACACTTAAAAACTATGAGAAAGCAGTGTGCAAGTTTCTACTTGCACACTTAAAAACTATGAAAAAGCAATGTGCAAGTTTCTACTTGCACACTTAGAAAACTATGAGGAAGCAATGTGCAAGTTTCTACTTGCACACTTAGAAAACTATGAGGAAGCAATGTGCAAGTTTCCACTTGCACACTTAAAAACTATGAAGAAACAATGTGCAAGATTCTACTTGCATACTTAGAAAACTATGAGGAAGCAATGTGCAAGTTTCTACTTGTACACTTCTTATTATTCAAATGCATCAATTTTTGAAGTCTCAATTATTGAGACTTGAAATGTTTGCCAAATTCAATACCAACCTTCCTTGAATGATACTTGATCGATTAAAAAAAAAAACGACCCGATATCTCAATATTTGCGGAAATTAGAGCAACCACAGACATCAAATCTGCACATACACACACACACACACACACACACATACGGACATTTTTTTTTAATGCAATTTTTCGACGTTTTAGAACATTCTGAACACCTTGGCAGCGGCAACTAAAAAAAAAAATTTTTTTACAAAAACAAAGCTTCTATGAGGAAGCAAAAATGAATTAAAACCGCGGGCTGACCCCGTGTGGGAGAATATTTGTAAAATTTTTAATAACAAAAGATAAAGGCCACTAATTTATACGTAAGACAAGATAGACATGGCATACTGTCAAAAGTTCTGGTTTGACCAAATATTTCCCCCCAAAGCTACACAAGGAGATGTGTTTAAAAAACTACATCGTTGTCGCGCGTGGAACACGATACCTATTTTTAATAAGAACTACGTTTGTAGCTACAGGTACCAACTATTTCTATCCAAAGGAGAGACCTAAATAAAGGCTCGCTCCGTTTAGTAGTTAGTCCAACAGCAAAGGTATATAAGATTCTTGTTATTATTCTTTTTGGTAAATATAATAGGGTCTTGTATATATTTAAAATTTCGCAAGGGAATATACCTATATAGAGATTGACCACCCACGGCGCGGATCTTCAAATTCCTTGTCTCGGGGTGAGATGCTTTTTTGATCACGGGCTATTACACGAGATTAAGGACGAAAACAATTCCTATAATACGGAACTAAATCCTGTAAATTTCTAAATGAAACTTCGGAGATAAGTAATTTTGCATTACATTTTCGCAAAATCTTCAAATTTTTCTTACAAAACTTGCTGCTTCTTGTGAAGATAAAAAAAAATGTTTAACACAAAATTTTTTTTGATCAAATTTTTTCCTCCGAAAATACACAATTTGTGATAAATAAACTTAATAACTAGCGGGTTAGTCTTGTTCTCATTCTACTCTATATTCACTTTATTGATATATTCTTTCAACGTTTATTATATATCAACTATTGATCAATCTTACAGAGGTGGATTTGGACGAGGGGGCAGAGGCGGAAGAAGCAAAGGCCATGGAATGACCATCCAAATTACAGAAGGAGATTACAAGGGACATATAGGTGTAATTACTGGTACAACAGAGACCACGGCGCGCGTGGAACTCGAGTCCACGTGCCAACGTATGTCTGTCGAGGTCGGCAGAAGCCATGGTGGCCCTCCGGGCGGAGATAGGAGGAGACCTCTCCCTGCCGGCCATCATAGAAGCGGTAGTCGGACCTCAGGGAGAGGCAAAATGGAGGGCCTTTGTCTCCTTCTGCGGCAAGGTAATGTCGCAGAAGGAGGCGGCCGAAAGGATCAGGAGGGGGGAAGTTGACCCCCCTCCTGATAGCGAGAATGACGGCGGTGGTGGTAGCGGACGGCCGCCACCGCAGCCGCGACGACGGCAACGGCGGCGGCGCGATCAGCGTCGCCGCCCAACAAAAGAGGATGCCCCTCGTGCCACGGCCCGGAATAGGGCGGGAAGCACGAGGGGCCTGAGGAGGCCGTCGCCGCCGTTGTTGCGGCGGCACGCGTTGCGCTGTCGCGCGGGCGGCGGCAGTAGTAAAGACGACGGGCCGCGGTTGCCGCCTAAACGGCGCTGCGGCCCACGCGTCCTGTCCTCCTCAGACGAGGAGGACAGATGACGGTAGGGAGGGGGCGGATGATAGCCGGCGGAGGTCCGTTCCGGTTGCCGCGGGCCTTACCACACGTTGGAGACCTGCTCCCCCCGTTAAATGGGGCAGCACTGGCGCGACCGCGGGCCTGTAAAGGCCTGCTCTCCGTCCGGCGCTGTCTAACCGCTCCCCCTCCCAGTGGTCGGTCTCAGTCCCTCTTAATAAGGGGGCGGATTTCGTATACGGGAAAAATAGTTTCCCCTTCCCACTTGGGAAAGAAAACGGCTGGGGGTGCAGGCGCGCGAGCGGGGGTTCCCGCGCGTCCGCAGTTAAAACTCCCAGCGTGAAGGATGGCGGGTCGGGGCTGGGATCCCCCTGACCCGTCAAAATGATTGCAGTAGCCTAATTAGGCAAGGAGAGATCAATTCCCCCCCCCCCTTAGGATAGGTGCCCATCTCTGGGCGTGGCGCGGAGGGAGTCCCAGAAGAATTATGGCGTTTCCTGGGGCTCTCTCACATCAAACGCGCCGAGACTGATTCCCGCGAGGTTTTAGCCGGTACGAATCCGGCACTACCCTCGCCCTCCCCCAAGGGCGAGGGCTTCTTCCCCATCTTGTCACCGAGGGGGGCTACCCCCTTACTGGGTAAACCAAGCTTCGGCTTGGGATCCCAGTAGTTGAAGATTTTCCCGCCTAAAACAAAAAAAAAAGGCCATGGTGGCAGGATAAGGATACTTCGCTGGTAAATACTATACGTATACTATACAATAAATATGTATATGTATACAGGGTAATGCAATAACTATTAGCACCTTAAATATCTTCGAATCTATAAGGCCCAGAGAAAAATTAGTGTAACCAAAATTGTACGTTACGAAGGAGGCTATCATATAGCGATAATAATTCTTGTTCAGGTGGAGGCGCTTCGGAGATTTTCTTGGAGAATCCAAACCAAGGACTGAAACGTTTGCGTATATTGGAGTATATAAATATTTTATCTTAATTAACTTAATAAAAAAATTATTAACTTAAAAAGAGCTTAAACTTTAACATTGCTATTTATTATAAATAATACAGTGAACTTAAATACTATATTACACACATGCACACGGATATCTATTCTTATCAATGCCGGCGCTCTGGATGCGGGAGGGCGGAACGACCCCGCCACGACGGCGTTACGCCGTGAAGCGGCGTAATCGCCAAAACAGTTACGACTCCGACCTGGAGGTCGCGAGGAGGGACGTCCCCGCGGCGGAGATGCCGTGAGGCGAACCGGGGCGTCCGATCCGCTTTCATCGAGCGCCCCATCGATTAGGTATCGCGGAGTCGCGAGGCACCCCGCAACGGATCACGCGAGATTACGTTACGCGAATTATCGCGGCGTACTTGCGGGATCGATCCCGATTGGCCCGCACTATCGCGTCACAGACGTACGCACCCCCGGGGTGGGGCGCGTCGTCGATCCGCAATCGAGCGACCGAAGGAACGATCTCTTTCGGTTTGCCCCCTCAACGAGTCAACTGGTGCGTGTGGTAGCCTGCCGCGAGGAATACGCGTGCAAGGAGCCAGGTTGAGTCTCTGGAAGGATATCCGGACGAAGGAGCCAGATCGCGTGCCGGTGAGGTTGCCCAGAGTTTATTTGTTGTATAGCTGCGGAAAAGCCATCGGGTCGCGTTCGCGTTTCGTTGCCGACTTGGGTTAGTGCCGTTTTAGTGAATTTTGGTGTCCGCTCGCCGTGCACGGCGCAGCAAATAATTGGTGATTTCGCGGTAGCGATCGGCATCGAGCGCGGAGGGCCCCCTTGGCGATCGCGCGAGCTTTGGGTGTGCGGGATTAGGATGTCGCGGATTCGCGTCGCGTAACGACCCCTGGAGATCGTGATCACGGGCGTGTGCGTACGTCCTCGGGTTCGCGTTGAGTGTGGCGAAAACACGTATCTGCTCGCGTACCGTGTGAAGTCCGGCGTTTTGACGACCGACTTTGAGTGCGCGTTGAGTGTGGCGTAAGAACGTATCTGCTCGCGTTCCGTTAGAGTTTGACCCTTTTGGCGTTTTCGATTGCGCAGTGCCGTCCCGAGTCGTACCCGCGTTCGCGCTCGCGCCTTCGCCGCCGAGCCCCAGCGTGCGAGTCACGTCGCGCCCGCATACCGCGTGTTTTTGCATGTTGTTCGCTGCGTATTATTTCCGTGTCGCGTTCCTGGGCCTTGTTAGCTGCGCCGTTCGGGATCTATTATTCCCGATACCTTCTGGAGATATTATTTGCGACACTACCCCATTGTATTATTTGCGATTTTGTTCCACGATATTATTTTGCGTTATTAGTCGCGATATTATTTTGCGTTATTATTCGTTATTATTTTGCGTTATTAGTCACGATATTATTTCGCGTTATTGTTTGTGATATTGTTTTGCGTTATTAGCCGTTATATTATTCCGCGTTCTTAAGTACGATATTATTTTGCGTAATTGTTAGCGATATTAGTTGGCGTTACGATCTGCGATAATATTCGACGTTATTAGTTGTAATAGGAGCTCGCGCTATTGGTTGCAATTATTCGACGTTATTATTTGCGATCTTCTTTCGCGTTATTATTTGCGATATTCTTCCGCGTTACTGTTTATATCGTCTCTTTAGTATCTTACGTTTCTCGCTGCCGCGTATTTGTTTTGCGCTATTCTCCGCGTTCGACATTCTCGTGTATCAAAGTCGCGTCCGAATACTATCTCGCGTTCTTAGGATTATTCCCAATATTATTGTGTTATTATTCGCGACATTATTTAGTATTATGGTTGACGATCTTACTGGCGAGAATTATTAATTGTGACATTAACGATAATATGTTTGCGTTGTTTGCTGCCGCGTATTAATTTTGCGTTATTATTTGCGTTTGGTATTTTGTAGTAGATTCGCGTCCTGATATTATTCCTTGACATTGTTCGAGTCGGAATAGTAATTTGGCGTTACCCTGGTTTATTCGTTGCGTTATTTAGACTGCTGTTCGCGTTATCCGGAATCTTTCTCGCGTTATTGTTAAGTTACGAAATATTTTGCTGATTTGCGTGCTCTATTGCGCCCGGTAATTGCGTCGCGCGTGCAACAAGCTCACGCCGGAACGGCGTAAAAACCACTGACAACAGAACAGAACCACGTAGACCGGAGTTGAATCTCCGAGTCTAATTAATAGCGATTTATTGTGATCCCAGCGTTATTATCTGTTTCTTTGGCGAGTGATAACCTCGCACAATTAAGGGTTTGCGCTCTGTTTGGCGCACGCAGACCTTATACTTGATCGTCGACATTTGTGGCTTTATTGTTTATAATAATTGCAGAATTACGTTTTGATTGCGAGATGTATCGCGAGTGTTATTTGGACCTCAGTGTTTAGTTTCTTTGTTCCGTAACAATCCAGAGATTATTATACTTTAATCAATCAATCCTTTCCGAAAATCCGATATATTTTCCGTCTGATTCTACGCTACTCGTCGCGTATTGTTCGCGCTGCGAGATTATTCATCGCGTATACTCGCGCTCGGTATTACTTCGCGTTTTTCTTTAGTTTTTGTAAACGAACTTGATTACAGTTCGATAGGCGGGGGCAATTGCCTCATTTAACTTTGTTATTATTCCACGGATCAACTTAATTATTATTATTAAAAATTACTATTATCAAACAACTGTTCCACCATTTCCATTACCCGATATTAGCAATAAACGATCAACTATTCTTATCATATTACACTGTGTGGCGAATTATTTGGCCGTCATCCCGTCGCCCTCTTACGCTGCCCTGCCTTGCCCTGCCCCTCTACCGTTAGGTCGAGCTGTTCGGCCTTCGCACGAATAAGTGAGTTGGAGTTTTCGTGAATCATTATTTGCGTTTTGACGAATTTTGCGAATCGAAGCATTTGCACTGTCGGGATAAGTCTTTAGCGAATTGTTGTATTTAGTGGACGCGATTTGCCGCGTCTGGCGCCCAATAGTTTATTTCGCGAGTCAAAGATTTCATGCGAGGGACCCATTCGAGAGGCCTGACACCTGACTCTCTACCGTCCCCTTTTGATCCGGCTTGCGCCCGCGTGCAAAAAGCCGTGACAGTATATACAGATAATTTTTTGTTCCAGTTATATTTGTTAGAAAAAAATATTAAAAATCTATATTAATAAATAAATCAGAGAATGGGTTAATCCGCCAATGTTAATTTAACACAGGAATCTCTATTTAAATTGACGCAATTGGCAATTATCGTAACAATTATATCACGACGTTTCGATCCGGGGGATTGGGTCCTTCTCAAGTGTCTATACAAGTATGGAGCTACGCACTCGCATGAACATCTTAGAATACCTCGTATTCTATCTTAGAAATCCTCGTATTTTAAGATGTTCATGCGTAGCTCCATGCTTGTATAGACACTTGAGAAGAACCCAATCCTCCGGGTCGAAACGTCGTGATATAATTGTTACGATAATTGCCAATTGCGTCGATTTAAATAAAGATTTCCATTAATAAATAAATTTTCATCTTTATTCAAATCGTGATATAACAATGTATAGTTACCACGAAAATCTACCTCATTTCTATATACAAATTGTTATATTCATATTATATAAAATTAAAACAAGAAAATAAAACTATGCAACTTGAATATAACGTATCATCAATGTTTTATGTTCAATGGTTAATGTCCCTGTTAATTTCGTTGGTTGGTATCAAACATATCGAATATTTAATAAACAACAGTTACGTTTAATTTTCTGTGGGCAGCCCACAAAGATTGCTGAGCTTGCTATTAAACAATATATTATGGTTGAGCTGGACATAAAGCTACAAATAGCTCTGCTGCAAAATCATCGCTTTATTGATACTGCAGTCAGCAGTGCAATTGGAGTTTGCTATTTTACAATAATTTATTGTATCTCTCTACATTAGTATAAAGCAGTAATATTATATGAATCAAATTATGATGTTTTAATGTTCATTTTTATTCGCAGTAAAATGGAAAGAAATAAAACAGTGTAATATAAATATTCTCTCAATTACTTTTAATATAAACACATTTGCAAGGTAAATAAGAAAGCCATGTTTACAGCAGCATTTTATCTGAAAATTTGCTTATAGAAAAGCCACTATTATAGGGGCATGTATTTTCAAAGAGTGTGACATATGATGTGCATTGCTGGCTAAAAATATGAGAGAGACACATATAAAATTTAAAAATATTCCAGTAATACGCTACTTAAAAGTCTGATTCATGCCTTACTCATTGTCAATAATTTTGCTGAATTTAAAAGTAAATAGAGACTTTATATTTAGCACAGTTGTAATTAACATAGCGTTATTTTATTTCAAGAAAATAGACTATACAGTCTTAAAGGTTTTTTTTCTAAAACTGTGGACTATTCTAGAAGTTTTTTGTCAGAAAAAATAGATACACTTGTAGATAGATTATCTAGAATAGTAAGAAAAGTGATTAAACGTAAGGGTGACTTCTTTGATGAAAAAAGTGTCTAACACTCTCTCTCTACTTTGTGAAAAATATCTTTTGTAGAACTTTCAAACATTTGATATTATTTTTTATTACATTATAAAACAATGAAAAAAAAAAAAATAATATGATTAGATTATAATGCATAAGTTTGATTTCATATACGTTTCGCTAATATTTTCGCCGATTTTGTTCAACATGGTCACAATCAAAAAAGCTTACATGGATATTGTATCAAATAAATACCCTTAAATCTTTGAATGTAAAATAGGTATTGTTCCAATTTTGTATTTATATTCCCGCAATCCGTTAAAACAAAACGAAAGTTCTCGTAACGAAACAATTTAAACGGAATACCGAAACGTTTCGGGTAAGCGCGGTGTTGATATTTGTCTATATCATGTTGACAATACCAGCACAGGTGCTCTTTGCTGATTGGACCACGTAAAAGGTCGAAATTATATTCCGACCGACTAATGAGCTGACGAATCGTCAGAGTCGTCCTCCAGCTTTCATTAGAGACGCTTACAGAGACACATTTCAATCTCATCGCAAGTGCCTCGCATTTGACGGAACAGGTATGTAGATAATTGTGTCATTGTCAACTGCCTCCCATTAACAGTGCATGGTTTTTTGATACTAGCTGGTTATCCGGGCTTCGCCCCGGAGGACTTCTCGTTCTTGCCCCTTTGAAGATACTTGTATATTATTTCTGCTACAGATATTAAGGGGATCCTAAAGCGAAGGCCGAGCTCCGACGATGTCGCTGTTTTACCGTCAAAATTACCGACAAATTGACAAATTTTCTGGAAGCTCCAGGTTTTTTTTGACTGCATGGAATGATAATCCTTCTCCAGAATTAAAGTATAAACGCAAACGGAGACGGGTGTGATCGATTTACGCAGAGGAAGAAAGAAAGTATAATGACATTTATATTTACGTTTAGGGTGGATACACCGCCAAGGTTAGAGTTGACAAGTCGTGAAAACATCAACTTTATACACAAATTTGGTAGCTTTCATGCACAATGCAAACAACACCCCGCCTCCGTTGGAGTGTCTACTTTAATTCTGCAAAAGGAATTATAATTCTATACAGCCAATAAAAATCTGGAGCTTCCAGAAAATTTTCGGTCTGTATACGCCCGAGATTTCTATGACTAGAGTAAGAAATACGTCAAGTTTAGTTCCGACATATCACGGTAGAGGGTACTGCAGAGAATCAAGGTCGGTAAATATAAATGTTATTTTATAATTTCTGTCTTTCTCGGCATAAAATCGAACAGTGCCGTATCCGTTTGCGTTTATACTTTAATTCTGGAGAAAGATTTATCATTCCATGCAGTCAATAAAAAGCTGGAGCTTACCGAAAATTTCGGAACCGACCTTGCGTTCAGCAGACCAAGTCGCTCAATAGCAATCGAACGTGATTGGCTCTTACTTGTACCAACAAATTTATGCGTTTTTATATATATATTATATATATATTTTTTTTATACAGGGTGTCCCAAAAAGCTCGGACACCGTTTCACTGACAAATTCTGTGGGACATTCTAAGAAGAAAATTCTTATGCGAAAATGTTGAGGCTGTAATAGTTTTTGAATTATAAGAATTTAGAGTTAGCGAATCAGACCGCCTAAAGTTGGCGCGCTCAGGTGTGGTACATCGCATAGCAAGTGAAGGTGGGCTAGCTTGTGACACACTTCATTTGACAAACTTGACAGTTCGCTGTGCATACGTATTTATTGATATTCCATAATGCTTGCATTAATCTTTATATACAGCAAATTGAACAATCACAGATAAATAAGACAAAGCTTCAAAGTAATTTTCTTGTCGTTTGAATTATGTCAATATCTAAAAACTGAGTCAATGCACAAGAGCACCTTTACTTGCTATGCGATGTACCACACCTGAGCGCGCCAACTTTAGGCGGTCTGATTCGCTAACTCTAAATGCTTATAATTCAAAAACTATTATAGCCTCAACATTTTCGCATAAGAATTTTCTTCTTAGAATGTCCCACAGAATTTGTCAGTGAAACGGGTGTCCGAGCTTTTTGGACACCCTGTATATATACAAGTATATACGGGTGTCCCAAAAAGCTCGGTTTCACTGACACATTCTGTATATATACAAGTATTACAGGGTGTATCATTTTAAGTGATTCAGCTGAATAACATGAAAAATTGCAATGTAATCAAAAAATGTTTAGACAAAAGTCGTATGGTTTCAAGGGGGACATAAGATGGTGGCAATGATTTGACCTTGGATGGTCGTTTGAAGCTCACGTGAATGTTACCTCCAATTTCTTACATGCAACCCCCTATATTGTAGTATATCGTTTGAAAGGGCATAAAATAAGAAATTTTTGGCGCTAACCAGAGGTTAATACGTTGACCCGTTCGGGAGTTATTAAGGTCAAAAATTGACTTTTTCCAACTTTGACCTTAAATAACTCCCGAACGGATTAACGTATCGACCTCTGGTTTGCGCCAAAATTTTTCTTATTTTATGCCCTTTCAAACGGTATACTGCAATATGGGAGTTTTACTTAAAATTTTTTAGTGTCCCAGGGTGCTCTAACTCAAAAATTTGAAATGGAACTCCCCAATTGTAGTTTACCGTTTGAAAGGGCATAAAATAAGAAAAATTTGGCGCAAACCAGAGGTCGATACGTTAATCCGTTCGGGAGTTATTTAAGGTCAAAGTTGGAAAAAGTCAATTTTTGACCTTAAATAACTCCCGAACGGGTCAACGTATTAACCTCTGGTTAGCGCCAAAAAATTTTCTTATTTTATGCCCTTTCAAACGATATACTACAATATAGGGGGTTGCATGTAAGAAATGGAGGTAACGTTCACGTCAGCTTCAAACGACCATCTAAGGTCAAATCATTGCCACCATCTTATGTCCCCCTTGAACCATACGACTTTTGTCTAAAACATTTTTTGATTACATTGCAATTTTTCATGTTATTCAGCTGAATCACTTAAAATGATACACCCTGTATATATATCACCGAAGTATATGCTAATAGGTATATATAACACCGAAGTATAGAGCTAATGTATAACTACATCTTTTTATTCTTGATTAGAGGTGATATATATATATATATATATATATATATATATATCACCTCTAATCAAAAGGAATAAAAAGATGTAGTTATACATTAGTCTTTATTCAGATATGCATTGATTTTCACCATTTTTTTACAAAAATAAGAATAATGACAATTTCGAGCTGTCATTATTATACATATATATATTGCTCATTTGCTGCAACAATGGAAAATAACTCATTTCTTCTCTCTCTCTCTTCTCTATACTCTCTCTCTCTCTCATATAGAGCTATCTCTCTACTCTCTCTCTCTCGCTCTTCCTCTTCTCTCTCTCTATCTCTCTTCTTTTTGAATATATTGTATCTACGTATTTGTGTATTTGTCTGTGAGTGTATTTATACACACACATATATATATATATATATATATATATATATATATCAGAGGTCCAAAATAACAATTATTTTAAAAATTTTTGGAAAAAGTCATTGAGTAAAAATTAATTTTTATTTAAATGGAAGCAAGTTATCATTAAATTTCAAAGAAATTACTCAAAAAATAAAATGGTTAAAAAATATTGATTTTTAATTGTTCTGATTACGAATAACCGTTATAAATAATAAAATTTTATTTTGGTTACGAATAACAATTATTGATGACGGAATTTAATTTTGGTTACCAGTAACCATTATCGATGACCTGAATTTTATTTTGGTTACCGATAACCATAATCAATATCGAAAAAATTTTTTGGTTACCGATAACCAATATCGACAGCAAAAATTCTTTCTGGTTACATTCGACTATTGTTAATTGTTATTAACATTACTGATAATTAGTATTCATTGACAACATAAAAAAAATTTATTATAAAACTTATATATAATATTTTATTTTAAGCAAACGAACAGAATGAAAATATATGAAACAAAGAATAAAATAAAAAATATTAGTAAAATATTTCTATTAACACTTTTATATATTATACATATATTAATATTTAATATGTAAATTCTGAATTTAATTTACAAACATAAGTTTTTGCAAATTTTGTGCAGATAATTTGCATCGTCTGTCGTCTAGGATCCTAAAGCGAAGGCCGAACTCCGACGATGTCGCTGTTTTACCGACAAAATTACCGACACCCTACAAATTTTCGCACAGCTCCAGCTTTTTAGAATAGATACACCGCCAAGGTTAGAGTTGACAAGTCGTGAAAACATCAGCTTTATACACAAATTTGGTAGCTTTCATGCACAATGCAACAACAGAGCCGCGTCCGTTGGAGTGTCTACTTTAATTCTGCAAAAGGAATTATAATCCTATACAGCCAATAAAAAGTTGGAGCTCTGCGAAATCATGAAATCTCGAGCTTATACAGACCGAAAATTTTCCGTAAGCTCAGATTTTTATTGGCTGTATAGAATTATAATTCTTTTGCAGAATTAAAGTAGGACACTCCAACGGACGCGGCGTGTTGTTTGCATTGTGCATGAAAGCTACCAAATTGTGTATAAAGTTGATGTTTTCACGACTTGTCAACTCTAACCTTGGCGGTGTATCCACCCTAAACGTAAATATAAATGTCATTATACTTTCTTTCTTCCTCTGCGTAAAATCGATCACACCCGCATCCGTTGCGTTTATACTTTAATTCTGGAGAAGGATTTATCATTCCATGCAGTCAAAAAAACCTGGACCTTCCAGAAAATTTGTCAATTTGTCGGTAATTTTGACGGTAAAACAGCGACATCGTCGGAGCTTTAGGATCCCCTTAAGAGCTGAAAATGCCTCTTTCCACGCTAACCTGCGTGGCAGGTACCGCATGAACAATTGTAGCTAATTTTGCTACATGTGGTTTTTGCATACCTTTTTCTCCTTCCAGTAGATCATTAATTCGGTGTCGATGTCGATACGCTTTTCCTTGTAATTTTCAATTTCATTGTACACCGATTGGAGTTCATGAGAATTATCTTCTGATTCATCATCGGAAGAAGAGTCTACTTCCATTTCTCTTATTAATTCTCCTAAGAGAGATAAAGAAGTACTACTTGTGCTTGGAATTGCTATATTATCAGTACAAGTAGCATCCATATTTATTTTGTTAATTGCCCTCTCACCCTAAAAATTGAATGAATTAATGAGAAAATTACATTACTTAACAGAATTAAATGACAACGATGTATGTACAATATGTACATACCTGTTTTAACGAAATTATTTGGCCAGCGATCTTTTTCAAATATCTCTTTGTTTTTGTTTTTTGTTCTGACAATAACAGACGTTTAAGTCTGGGATCTAAAAAAAGTGCAGCATTAACTGCCTCATTACTTAAAAGCTGTGTTTCTCGTTTCTCTAAGCACTGGAGAACTACTCCAGCTATATTTGTATTCTTTATTTTCAATTGCAATTTGAGATTTAACCACAATTTATAAAAATCCCCGAAAAACAATTGAGTTGGTTGTAGATGTAATGTGGCTTCATTCAGCGGTAGTAATGTTTTTACTATATCTTCGATTAATATCCATTCCTCTTCTAGTAATGCCAGCGGTTTCTTCAAATTTTCTTTACAAAAATCTTTATATTTCAGAAGCCGCTGCAACATATCAAATGTTGAGTTCCACCGAGTGGGAACATCAATTCGTGGTTTTTTTAAATTAAGGTGTTGCAGAGAGTATCTGAAAAAACAATATATTATCAATAAAGAAGAATGTCAAATGTAATAAGATGAGATAAATTATTGTATAATTTACCTAAAAGTCGGAGTTCTTAATGTCTTTACGATTTGTCGTGCACGGGCTATAATTTCTATTTTATTATCCGAAAAAAAATCTTTCACTGCGAGTTGCAGCGTATGTGCCGCACATTTAACTGACACAACATTCTGTTGCTCACAACAAATATTTTCTGTTAGAGTTTCAACACATTGTTCGTGTCTGTCCGTTTCAATAATGAGAAACTCTTCATTTTCTTCCACTTCATTAATGTCACTCGAAAATAATTCTACAGCTTTTATCATGTTCCTTCCGTTATCTGTAGTAATCGTATAGATTTGGTTTTTTTTATTTCAAATTCTTCTAAAACCTTTTCCAGCTCCTCTTTTAAATAAGCGGCTGTATGTCTGTCAGTTAGTTCATAGCCAATGTATATACAGGGTGTTACTAAAAGACCGCCCACTAACTACATAGCGGTATTTCTTGTCAAAAACTGAGTCGAAAAGTCCTGAACCACTTTTTTCTATAATGCTTAACAAAGCCGTAATCATTGAGTAAAGTTAGTCAACCAGCGTCGTTCTTTAGCCTGATAGTGTGCGTGAGCGCTCCGCCGCGCATCGCGCGGCGGCACGGCGGCACTACGGCACGACGACACGGCCGCGGTCGGCCGCGGCGGTCGCGTTATGCTTTCGCGCGCGTAGCGTGCAATATTCTTACGCATTGTAATAGTAGAAATAATTTTTTCTTGCACTAAAAATCACTTTTTACTCTTGTCAGAAGTACTTCCTTGCAGAAAATTTTGATAACGGATAAAACTTTCGCCAAGACATAACTATTATTAAGATAAAAAAATTTAAACAAATACAAAAAATTATACTGTGTATTTTACAATACAAAAATTTACAATACAAAATTTTACAATATAAAATTTTACAATACAAAAATTGTTTTCTAATCCGTTTCGTTAAATATCTATGTGTAAACTTAATTTAAATTATAACAAAAAGCACTTATTGAATCTTTCTACGAGGTTTGCCCATAGTTACTCAGAAGTAATAAAGTTTTTAAGGGAAATTTACTGTAACAATTAGGTATTTAAATAATCTCGTACTTAAAAGGAAATACATTAAAAATATTATTAAAAGATAAAGTATTCAAAAATAAAAAAAATTTCTTTTTTTATGAAAAAAAGATTTATCCTAAGTTATGCTATCCAGATGTACAATCTTTTTGAAACTTAAAGCAAATAAGAGCAAACCGCCGAGCGAACAATATTAATTTTTATAGCGAATAATAAATAATAACACGTTCAATAACATAAAACAAAATAAAATATAAACGTTTCTGTTTTAGTTTAGACGCATAAATAAAAGTGAATGTTATCGTATTCATAAAACATTGGTCAGCGGTAAAGTTGTTGGAAAAGGTTGAACATAAGGTAAATTACGTGATAACTGCTGCTTTTTAAATAAAATAAAATTGAAAAGTTAGCTGCAATTTGTATGTTCTTTCATAAAGATGTAAGATTCACTTATCAGACAGTATAATATCAATCTCTACAGTATAATATCATCTCGGTGATAATCTACCGCCGTGTCTGATTTCAGTAACAAAACAATGCTTATGAGTTAAAATCAGCGCCCGGATTGAAGGCCAATGCTCAAACGTAAGGGGAAATGAGTACAGAGACAATATCATGGAGCATCATATAACAAAGTAACACTAATAAATAAACAAAAGTAAGTTCATAAAAAAACAGACTACAGGTGCCAATTTTGTGGGTCTCTTGACAATAGAAAAATAATTATTAGAAAGATTTTTTATTCACTAATTTATTAATTAATTAATTTTTTTATTTACTAGTGTTATTTTGTTATATGATGCTTTATGTTATTTGTGTGTACTCATTTCACCTTGCGCTTGAACCTAGGCCTTCAGTCCGTACTCTGATCACTCATAAGCATTGTTTCATTACTGAAACGAAACATGGTAAACTATCACGAGATTGATGGTATACTGTCTGTAAGTGAATTTTCATCTTTATGAAAAAACTTTTCCAGTTGCAGCTGATCTTGTAATCTTTTTTTATTTAAAAAGCAGCAGTTAGTCACGTGATTTATCAAATGTTCAACCTTTTCTAACAACTTTACCGCTGACCTGTGAATATGATAACATTTCACTTTAAGCCCCTTGCACAATGCTAGGCAACAGGCAATAGGAACAGGGAACAGAAATAAAAACCCTTGTATCTATGCAGAATGGACGATGACACAGGCAATAGACACAGAATTTCCGTCACGTTGGAAATTCTGTGCCTATTGCCTGTTGCCAACCAATCATAGCGTTCAAATTTTTTAAGTTTGTATTGACGAATATTTTGTTATTTCCTGTTCCTATTGCCTGTTGCCTGGTATTGTGCAAGGACCTTTATTTATGCGTTGTTGACGATTAGATTTAAGATTATTGAGAAATGTTACACTGAAGATGGTCTAAACTGAGACAGAAACGTTTGTATTGTGTTTTGTTTTAAGTTAATAAATATGTTATTATTTATTATTTGCTGTAAGATCTGCGTTTTGCTCTCATTTGTTTTAAGTTTCGAAAAAATCGTATATCTGGTAAACGTTATTCATGACTTAATAAATTTTTTTTCATAAAAAATCTATATTTATATTTCTTATTACACTTTATATGTATTTTCTTTTAAGTATGGAATTATTTAAATATCTTATTGTTATAGTAAATTTCTCTTAAACAATTTATTACTTCTGATTGTAAGTAACTGGACAAAACTTCGAAAAATTCTGTAAGTGCTTTATTTTATAATTTTAATTAACGAGATATCTAATCAAAAACGGATTGTTTAAAAAATAATTTTTGTATTTCAAAATGCAGTTCACTTTTGTATTTGTTTTAAATATTCATATGTTGATAGTCTTGGCGAAAGTTCTATCCATTATCAAAATTTTCTGTAAGGTGGTACTTTTAATAGGAGTAACATGTAATTTTTAAGTACAAGAAAGAATTATTTCTGTTAGATATTATTATACAATACGCAAGAATATGTATTGCATACGACGCGCGCTACGGAGCGGCGGCGGGGCGGCCTTCGCGAGCGTCACGTCTTGTGCAATATTCTTATGCATCGTAATAATAGAAATAATTTTTTTCTGCTAAAACTCACTTGTTACTCCTGTCAGAAGTACCTCCTTATAGAAAATTTTGATAACGGATAGAACTTTCGCCAAGACATAACCATTATCAACATATGAAAATTCAAACAAGTACAAAGAATAAACTGTATTTTACAATACTAAAATTATTTTCTAAACAATCCGTTTCGTTAGATGTTTAGATTACGGAAACGTAGGGAAAGAATGCTTTATTTATCTTTGCAAATGAGAAATTTCCTGATGCTTTGAAAAATTAGTGGTCCTGAAAAGGACTGTTTTGCAGTGAATTTCTTGCTCTGAAAGAAGCCGTTGTTAAATCCTAAAAAAGACTGTTACGCATGAAATAGATAGAAATACAAATATCTGTCCAGACTGTCGATGGACCGATGCTTCAATGCGTACGAGAAAATTTAATTCTTTGTGCGGAAGCATGCTTGTGGTTCGCGGGGCTTATTTTAAAAATTTAATTTAAAAAGTCATTTGCAGGATTAAGAAACTGTTCTTTTTAGGGCTAGCAACTTTATGCGTAGCAGTCCTTTTCAGGATGAAACCGGTTCTTTTCAGAATTAACAGCTCACTGCAAAACAGTCCTTATCAGGGCTATTTATTTCAAAACAACAGCAAACTTTCTATTCGCAAATATAAATAAAAAATTCCTTCTCTACGTTCCCCTAATCTTCAAAATATTGAATATAGAAAATTCCTGTTTAATATTATAAGGAGAGGATAAATCTTCTTGAAACATAAGGCAAATAAAAGCAAAACGTCGATCTCACAGCGAATAATAAATTATAACGCATTTAATAACTTAAAACAAAATACAATACAAACGCTTTGGCCTTAGTTTAGACCCTCTTATTGTAGTACTTCACAATAATCTTAAATCGAATCGTTAACAACGCATAAATAAATATGAAATGTTATCATATTCGTAATACGTAGGTCAGCGGTAAAGTTGTTAGAAAAGATTAAACATAAAGTAAATGCGGTCTTTTAAATAAAATAAAATGTTAGCTGCAATTCGTATAAGTTTTTTTATGTTAAATTTACTTACCAGACAGTGTAATATCAGTGTCATGACGATCTACCGTTAGTTTCAGTAACGAAACAATGTTTATGAGTTAATATCAGTGTACGGACTGAAGGCCTAGACTTAAGCGTAAGCTGAAATGAGTACAGAGAAATATCATGAAGCATCATATAACAAAGTAACACTCGTAAATAAATAAAAATAAGTTAATAAATAAAACAGACTACAGATGTCAATTTTGTGGGTTTCTCGACAATAGGAGAATAATCATTAGAAAGATTTTTTATTTACTAGCTTATTTATTTACTTTATATTTTTTATTTACTAATGTTATTTTGTTATATGATACTTAATGACATTTGTATGTACTCATTTCACCTTACGCATCAGCTTAAGCCTTCAATCCGCGCACTGATCTTAACTCATAAACATTGTTTCAACACTGAAACCAGACATGGTAGATTATCACGAGATTGATATTACACTGTCTGATAAGTGAATTTTACATCTTTATGAAAAAACTTATACGAATTGCAGCTAACTTTTCAATTTCACTTTATTTAAAACGCAGCAGTTATCACGTAATTTACCTTATGTTCAACATTTTCCAATAACTTTACCGCTGACCAATGTTTTATGAATACGATAACATTTCACTTTTATTTATGCGTCTAAACTAAAACAGAAACGTTTATATTTTATTTTGTTTTACGTTATTAAACGTGTTATTATTTATTATTCGCTATAAAAATTAATATTGTTCGCTCGGCGGTTTGCTCTTATTTGCTTTAAGTTTCAAAAAAATTGTACATCTGGACAGCGTTATTCATGACTTAGGATAAATCTTTTCTTCATAAAAGAAGAAATTTTTTATTTTTGAATACTTTAGCTTTTAATAATATTTTTAATGTATTTTCTTTTAAGTACAAAATTATTTAAATATCTAATTGCTACAGTAAATTCCCCTTAAAAAATTTATTACGTCTGAGTAACTGGGCAAACCTCGTAGAAAGATTCAATAAGTGCTTTGTGTTATAATTTAAATTAAGTTAACGTAAAGATATTTAACGAAACGGATTGTTTAGAAAATAATTTTTGCAATGTAAAATTTTGTATTGTAAAATACACAGTATAATTTTTTGTATTTGTTTTAATTTTCATATGTTAATAATAGTTAATAATAGTCTTGGCGAAAGTTTTATCCGTTATCAAAATTTTCTGCAAGGAGGTACTTCTGACAAGAGTAAAAAGTGATTTTTAGTGCAAGAAAAAATTATTTCTATTATTACAATGCGTAAGAATATTGCATCCGACGCGCGCGAAGGCATAGCGCGGCCGCCGTGGCCGGCAGCGGCCGTGCCGTCGTGCCGCCGTGCCGCCGCGCGATGCGCGGCGGAGCGCTCACGCACACTATCAGGCGCGCGGCTCACCGACGTTCGCCCGGCTAAAGAACGACGCTGGTTGGTCTAACTTTACTGAATGATTACGGCTTTGTTAAGCATTATAGAAAAAAGGGGTTCAGGACTTTTCGACTCAGTTTTTGGTAAGTCGCTTTGTTTACTTTTTTAAAAAGTAAACAAAGTCCCGTGTTGCGAGCGAGACCTGCGACTCCGCTGCCCCTCCACTTGTTTACTTTACATCTCGCTGTACGTATTCGAACAATCAACAGAAGTATCGAAACAGAGGATATGCTTTAGTTTTCAGTTTTGAGGAATACTCTCAGTAGTTGACTGCGTTCACGATAGATTGTTGCTTTCAAGCAATTATAATTATAAATTATTAAAATATTATTAGTATATTCGGTGCCAGTGTAGATTATAAAATTATTAGTGAACACCATGGGTCGAAAAAGGAATATATTTATACGCGAATTTTTTCACTTCGATATGGAAAAAATGAGTGCACGTGCAAAACGTGTGGATTGAAGTTTCAATGATCACATGTAACGAATCTAAAAAGGCGCATGGTTGCAAAACATTTCGAAATGTACAGAGAAGAACGCGAGAAATTTGAAGATGAACGAGATGAAAATATTTGCAACAAGAAAAACACATTATCTGTGAAATTATCTGCAGCGGAAGTAGTGAATGCGTGCGTAGAACTGGTTACCAAAGAATCGCAATGTTTTAAACTCTTTGATTGCAATGCTTTTAAAATTTTAACGGATCAAATATTCAAAGGGCTGAATATACCCGCAATAAACTCGTCAAATATAATGAATTATGTGTCTGATAAATATGACACCCTAAAAAATACAATTAAAAAAGTATGCATAGGGCGATTGATTTCGCTTAAAATGGATACTGCTACAAAACATGACAGAGCGGTATTAGGAATCAATATTCAAATAATAAAGGATGATAAAATTCATATATATACATTGGCTATGAAAGAACTAACTGACAGACATACAGCCGCTTATTTAAAACAGGAGCTGGAAAAAGTTTTAGAAGAATTTGAAATAAAAAAAAACCAAATCTATACGATTACTACAGATAACGGAAGGAACATGATAAAAGTTGTAGAATTATTTTCGAGTGACATTAATGAAATGGAAGAAAATAAAGAGTTTCTCATTATTGAAACGGACAGACACGAACAATGTGTTGAAACTCTAACAGAAAATATTTGTTGTGAGCAACAGAATGTTGTGTCAGTTAAATGTGCGGCACATACGCTGCAACTCGCAGTGAAAGATTTTTTTCGGATAATAAAATAGAAATTATAGCCCGTGCACGACAAATCGTAAAGACATTAAGAACTCCAACTTTTAGGTAAATTATACAATAATTTATCTCATCTTATTACATTTGACATTCTTCTTTATTGATAATATATTGTTTTTTCAGATACTCTCTGCAACACCTTAATTTAAAAAAACCACGAATTGATGTTCCCACTCGGTGGAACTCAACATTTGATATGTTGCAGCGGCTTCTGAAATATAAAGATTTTTGTAAAGAAAATTTGAAGAAACCGCTGGCATTACTAGAAGAGGAGTGGATATTAATCGAAGATATAGTAAAAACATTACTACCGCTGAATGAAGCCACATTACATCTACAAACAACTCAATTGTTTTTCGGGGATTTTTATAAATTGTGGTTAAATCTCAAATTGCAATTGAAAATAAAGAATACAAATATAGCTGGAGTAGTTCTCCAGTGCTTAGAGAAACGAGAAACACAGCTTTTAAGTAATGAGGCAGTTAATGCTGCACTTTTTTTAGATCCCAGACTTAAACGTCTGTTATCGTCAGAACAAAAAACAAAAACAAAGAGATATTTGAAAAAGATCGCTGGCCAAATGATTTCGTTAAAACAGGTATGTACATATTGTACATACATCGTTGTCATTTAATTCTGTTAAGTAATGTAATTTTCTCATTAATTCATTCAATTTTTAGGGTGAGAGGGCAATTAACGAAATAAATATGGATGCTACTTGTACTGATAATATAGCAATTCCAAGCACAGGTAGTACTTCTTTATCTCTCTTAAAAGAATTAATAAGAGAAATGGAAGTAGACTCTTCTTCCGATGATGAATCAGAAGATAATTCTCATGAACTCCAATCGGTGTACAATGAAATTGAAAATTACAAGGAAAAGCGTATCGACATCGACACCGAATTAATGATCTACTGGAAGGAGAAAAAGTATGCGAAACCACATGTAGCAAAATTAGCTACAATTGTTCATGCGGTACCTGCCACGCAGATTAGCGTGGAAAGAGCATTTTCAGCTCGTAAAATGATGCTAGACGACAGACGATGCAAATTATCTGCACAAAATTTGCAAAAACTTATGTTTGTAAAATTAAATTCAGAATTTACATATTAAATATTAATATATGTATAATATATACAAGTGTTAAAAGAAATATTTTACTAATATTTTTTATTCTATTCTTTGTTTCATATATTTTTATCCCGTTCGTTTGCTTAAAATAAAATATTATATATAAGTTTTATAATTAATTTTTTTTATGTTGTCAATGAATACTAATTATCAGTAATGTTAATAACAATTAACAATAGTCGAATGTAACCAGAAAGAATTTTTGCTGTCGATATTGGTTATACCGATAACCAATATCGACAGCAAAAACCAAAAAAATTTTTCGATATTGATTATGGTTATCGGTAACCAAAATAAAATTCAGGTTATCGATAATGGTTACTGGTAACCAAAATTTAAATTCCGATTATTTATATTGGTTACTGGTAACCAAAATTAAATTTCCGTATTGATAATTGTTATTCGTAACCAAAATATAATTTTAATCATTCATAATGGTTATTTGTGACCAAAATTTTTTAACTGAAGATATTAACTCTTATACGATAACTTTTAAAATTTGTCTTATAACAGTTATGATGTTTGGTAATTACTGACATATATATGTATATATTATATATATATATATAGGGTGATTCGAAACAACCTTTTACCGTTGAAAGTACAGATTCGTGACAAAATTCTGAGACGACTTTTCCTCTTGCAAAATTTTGTCCGAAGCTTACTTTTTGAGTTATCAAGCAAAATACTTACCCTATCGCTGGCCGTGTACAGGAGGTAGACAGGAGCGGTGCGACTCACCATTAGACGCGGGCGCTTACGTCGGGTGCCCTCTGCGCGATCAGTCGATCGATCAATGAATTGAGTTGCGTCCCAATATTTGGGACGCGCCGCTCCTGTCTACCTCCTGTACACGGCCAGCGATAGGGTAAGTATTTTGCTTGATAACTCAGAAAGTAAGCTTCGGACAAAATTTTGCAAGAGGAAAAGTCGTCTCAGAATTTTGTCACAAATCTGTACTTTCAACGGTAAAAGGTTGTTTCGAATCACCCTATATATATATATATATATATAATATATACATATATATGTTAGTAATTACTAATATATAACTAATTACTAATATATAATATAATATCTAATAAATAAAATAATAATATATTAATTTTAGAAGTAATTATGAAAAAAAGTGTACGTGGAAGTTTGCAAGAGGTTATTTCCGAAAAAACATTGGATAAATTAATAGGAGTGATATTAACAAACTCCAGAGATTGGGAGAAAGGACGATCTATCAAAAATATTATTAACAATGCAGAAGAAAGAGAAACAGAACTTGTTGAAGAAAGAGATACAAAACAGTTTGAAGAAATTGAAGAAAATATGTGCGACGAATACGAAGAAATATAAGCAAGTTTTCTATGATATTGATGTGTTTAAATATATTATGTTTTTTATTTTGATACGTTAAAATAGTTTGTTCATAAAAACAGACTGAAATGTACTATACGAATAGACTGAATGTTACTATACTTTATAATTTTTTGTCTATTACAAATTTTATTGCTATTATAAAAATATAGTACATGTTAAAAAATTATAGTTAATAATTATATATAGTAAAGTTTATATGTAGTAAAGTTTATATGTAGTAGAATTTATATGTATAAGGATTACTATACATTGTGTTATGTATTATAATACTATGTTATAATGTGTTATAATACTACTTTTGCGTATATATTTTTGCTCGTTACCAAAGAGAACTGTATTAATATTGTTGCGCTCGTCCACGCGTTCGCTACACTCACTCACGCACTCACTCGCGAACCCGGCGCGCAATCCCGTTACCGGGAATAATCACCCTCAGTTGGAAGAGAACTCGTTTAATAAGATCTTGGAAAATATACAAGCTCGTGGAATACGTCTTTACGGCCCGAAGGCCCGGCGGATAATCTGAATCGCGACTGTTGGTAAACAACGATCTTCGGCTCGTCGTCAGGCGCGTCGTCAGGCACGTCGTCAGGCAGCGCTTCGCGGCTGCTTACAGGGCTTCTACCGGGCGTCTCGGCACGGGCGCAACACTGCCCCCCTCTTCTTAGATTGTCGTCCCGACAATCTGGAGGGCAGCGCCCAGACGAGCTCGGCTTTCAGGACACCAAGCCGACGCTCCTTGTCCTAACCCGAGCTGCTGCTGCGGGTTGTTGGACTGCCTCCTCTTGGTCCCTCGCCGTACGCTAGGACTTCGTCCTCTTCCCGTGATCGACCTCCTGGGGAGAGCTGGCCAGGCTCCCCCATGCCGACTCCAGGGAGGGCCGTCCTCTTCAACTCGTCCTCGAGCTCCGGTCTTCCGAAGCCGACGTCCACTTCCACGACAGTTGCCCCGTCGCTCCTCCTCGAAATCTTCGGACAAGGGGGGGGGGGAAACTTCCCATGGACCCTGCGCCCCGCAGGGCTCCCCAGGTCCCCGCACGGCATTTGCCCTATGGCCCACGGGAAAACCATGGGTCAAAAACCGTGGACAGGCGGTCCTCTTCGAGACGGTATGCTCACGAAGGTCCTGGCCGATGTTCTGCCGCAGGTCGAGACTCCTCCCGAACCCGTTCGTAGACCTCCATACGCGTACCGTCGGTCTCCTCTAGGAAAAGAAAACAGACAACACGCAGTAACGCAGAACAAGGTAACTCTTAAAAGTTAAAGAACTAAACAGTTTACAAAACTTTATTCTCATAAACATTTTATTCAAAATTTGTTTGCAACAAAAATTATTAACAATACGGGCTCCATTTCACTCTAAACTACTTTACCCCTTTAATTTCCTTTTAGAGTAAAGTGCCAGCCTATCTGAGTGAACAACCTTCCTCCTATGTTTGGGAGACTTCTGGATACAGTACACCTCATCACTTAACTTTTTCACTATGCAAAAGGGCCCCTCCCAATTGCTTTGTAATTTCGGGGCTTTCCCCTTAGTTCTACGAGGATTGTAGAACCAGACCTTCTGCCCCGCTTGAAAAGAAATCCGCCTGGCTCCTCGATCATACCAGGCCTTCACCCGGGAAGATTTGACATCCATACGTTCTTTCACCCTAGCATGGATTTCCCCAAGCTTCCCTTTCAAAGTCCTAACGAAGCTCCCCTCTGTTTGCATCTCTCCTCCATGAAGCTCCGGTAGGCCTCCCTGTAACAAATCTAGAGGTAACCTAAGATCCCGAGCAAAACATAATTTCGCAGGAGTAACGCCAGTTGTCTCATGTTTCGAAGATCTGTAAGCCAACAAGAACATGGGTACCCACCGATCCCAGTCCTTTTGATTTTCGGAAATGTACTTGGCCAGATAATTAGTAATAGTCTGGTGTTGACGCTCGACTTGCCCATCCGATTGAGGATGCAAGGCAGTAGTCCTCGTTTTCCTAATTCCAAGAAGATTCATTAACTCTGCGAACAACTTCGACTCAAAGTTCTTCCCCTGGTCCGTATGCACTTCCAAGGGAACTCCATATCTAGAGACAACTTGATTGGCGAAGATCTCTGCCACAGTTTTTGCCCTTATATTCTTCAGAGGGAAAGCTTCCACCCATTTGGTGAAGCAATCTACGATGACAAGGAGATATTTATTCCCAGAATTGGTTGTTGGAAGAGGGCCAAGAACATCCATTTGAATCCTCTCAAACGGTGCCCCAACATTATAGATTTGTAAAGAGGATTTCCCTTTTCCAGAAGGACCCCTCTTAGAAATACAGACCCTGCAAGATCTGCACCAATCTTCAACATCTTGCTTACATGTTGCCCAATAAAAACGTTTCCGAATCTTTTCCAAGGTCTTGTTGATTCCAAAATGTCCGCCCGAAGAAGAATCGTGGGCTTCCTCAAGAATCTCCCTGACCCGGCTTCGAGGAGCAACAAGCTGAAGAAAATTTGTTTTTAGAGTCGGAGCCTCCCACTTCTTGTATAAGACTCCCTCTTTTAAAACCAGCGCGTCCCAATACAACCAATAGATTTGAGCGGAAACATCTCTGTCAGGGATTTCCGAACGTGGAGAATGAATTCCAGCTTCCTTACCCCGAAGGATAAATGCTATTCCTGAGTCCTCTCTTTGTTCCTGACGCCAAGTTTCCAGATTCTCTCCCTGAAGAATTAAACGAGCGATCGTCTTTTCCTGCTCCTCGGCTGACTTTTCTTCGATTTTTGAACAATATTTGTAGCCGATTTTCTCACATAGTCGTCTGGACAAACCATCAGCATTTTTATGAGATTGGCCTTTCCGATGAGCAATCTCAAACTCATATTGTTGGAGTCTTTCCAGCCAACAAGCTAGCTGTCCCTCCAAATCCTTGAAAGACATGAGCCACTTCAATGAAACGTGATCTGTACGGATTAAAAACTTTTGTCCTAAAAAGTAATGGCGGAAAAATTTTATAGAGTCCACTACCGCTAAAAGTTCTCGGCGAGTAACGCAATAATTTCTCTCAGCCTTATTAAGAACTCGACTAAAATACGCTATAATTCTCCCCTCCCCCTCCTGTCTTTGCGACAAAACCGCGCCAATACCGATATTCGAGAAGCATCGGTATCTAAAACAAATTCTCCCTCTCCTCTGGGAAAAGAAAGTACCGGAGGAGAAGATAAAACCCGCTTTAATTCGTCAAAAGTTCTTTGACATTCCTCTCCCCAAATAAATTTAACTTGATTCCCTGTGAGGGAGTAAAGGGGTTTCGCTAAAGAAGAAAAACCTTTGATGAATTTACGATAATAAGAGCAGAATTCTAAGAAACTCCGTAATTGTGATCTGGTATGCGGAACCGACCAGTCACTAACCGCAGATATTTTTTCGGAATCCGTGGCTATGCCCTCTGCCGAGACTACATGTCCCAAATATTTTACACTTCTAGCAAAAAGAGTACATTTCTTAGGATTAATTTTCAAATTTACTTTTCTTAATCGTAAAAACACAATCTTCAAGTTTTCAACCATTTCAGAAAAACTTTTACCAAAAATAGTTACATCATCAAGGTATACCAAACAAATTTTTTAATAAATCTCAAAAAACTTTCTCCATGAGACGTTGAAAAGTAGCAGGGGCATTACAAAGACCAAAGGGCATGACGGTAAATTGCCACAACCCGTTTCCGATAGAGAACGCGGTTTTCTCTTTATTTTCGAAACGAATTTTAATTTGCCAGTATCCACTTTTTAGGTCTAAAGTACAAAACCAAGTATTACCTGATAACTGGTCGAGGATGTCGTCGATTCTGGGTAAAGGATAAGAATCTTTTATAGATACAAAATTTAACTTCCTGTAATCCACACAAAATCTGATTGTGCCATCCTTTTTCCTGACCATAACTGCAGGCGAGACCCAGGGACTTTGCGACTCCTCAATTACTTCTTGTTTTCTCATATCATCAATTATTTTATTAACTTCCTCTCTCAAATGAATAGGAATACGACGGGGGACCTGTTTTATGGGGGAAGAATCTTTCACATTTATTACATGCTCAATAACATCACAATTCCCTGCAACAATAGTCTCAGAAAACACAAAAATTTCTTTCTGAGCCCTATTCAAGCTCCCAGAATTATTTTCAAAAAGTTCTTTTAAGATAGAAGAGTCTCCCTCGGAAGAAGCTTTGACACGCGAACAATTAAAACTTCTCTCCTCATTTAATTCGGAATTAACAAAGAAAGGTTCAAAAACATTTTTCAAATTTACTTTCTCAAGAAAATCTTTTCCCAATAAGCATTCATCAGTTATTTCTGCGGCAAACATAAAAACTTCGACAGAATATTCTCAAATTTGAACATTCATCAAGACTTTAGATTCAAAAGGAACTCTCTCTCTAGTTGGATATCTAAGATTACAATTCTCTACTTTAATTCTTTTTACTTCATCTCCAATCAATTTATTATTCACTATTGAAACCCGTATCTATCTTAAAAAAACAACATTTTCCATTTAACAGTCCTTTATAACAAAAATCCTCCTTATTGTCTATTTCTAAATGCCTAAAACGGCAAACTTCCGGGGAATTTTCCATTAAAGTTGAGCCCACCCCGCTAAGCTCAACTAAACCGCGTTTCCCTCATTGGGGCATTCCGATCGGAAATGCCCAGTTTTGCCGCACGTCCAGCACTCCCCCCGGCCGGCGCCAAACTTGCTGCGACGCCAATTCCCTTTCGGGCCTTTTTCCCCTTTCTCTCTCCCTTCACTTTTTTTTCCCTCGTTACTCTTATCACTACCCCGCACGTTTTCAACTTTCTTTTTCGTAAAATTTCTATTAAAACTCTCTCTGTTTCTCTCGAAACCATCCCCCTGAATTATCTTTAGCGCCTTGGCCCTTTCGACGGCCAGATTCAGAGAGGTTATTCCCTCCATCTGAAGCGCTCGTCTGATAAAATTATCAGTCACGGCCGTAATAAATTGCGCGCAGGCGATTTTGTCGCGCAACTCGTAGGGACATTCGGGATACGCAAGGCGCGAGAGTCTATAAATTTCGGAGCCAAGTGTGGCTAGATCCTCCCCGAATTTCTGCTTTTGATTCGTAAACGCCGCGTAGCAATTTTGCGACTGACGTCTCTCCCCGAAACGCAACTCAAGCTTCGCTTTTAATTCCGCGAAATTCAACCGCTCGACATCCTGCACCGACTCTAAAACCGAGCGCGCTTTCCCCCTCAGACTCGAAGCCAACGCGATCGTTTTTGTCGCGTCATCCCAGCGATTCGCACGCGCAATTAAATTCAGTTGCGAAAGATATTCTTGCAACGAAACTGTCCCGTCGTATGTGTCGGGTTTAAGTTTATACCCTAACTCGGCACCCGCGACCGCGACACTTTCCCCCGCGCGCGCAGCTCGCGTTTCTATACCGCCCGCGACCACGTCTCTCCCCCTCGCGTGCGCCAAACCCGCACTCGCGCCGCTCGCGACCGCGTCTCTCTCCCCCGCGTGCGCGAGACCCGCACTCGCGTCGCTCGCGACCGCGTCTCTCTCCCCCGCGTGCGCGAGACCCGCACTCGCGCCGCTCGCGACCGCGTCCCCCTCGTGCACGATTCGCGCCCCCGCGCCGCTCGCGACTCGCGTTCCCGAGTCCCTGGACGCTCTAGAAAAGGAAGGACTTAGCTGTATGTCGCTGCCGAAGATTGTCCCCCGAAGACGGCGGAGCTCCTCCTCCTGCTGGCGGAACGTCGCTGCGTACTCCCTTTCCCTCCGCGCTTGTTCCTCGCGCAGGAGTCGCACCTCCCGGATCACCGTCTGGAGGGTCGCCGCAACCGTCGTCATCGCCGTCCCCTCCGGGGCATCCGACTGGGGAGTCTCCGCTCGGGCTCGCTTTCTCGTGGAAGGCGCCGTTGAAGCCATCCCGCTCGCCTATTCCACGGTCGCTCGTCCGATCCCGGACGAGCCCCCAAAATGTTGCGCTCGTCCGCGCGTTCGCTACACTCACTCACGCACTCACTCGCGAACGCGGCGCGCAATCCCGTTACCGGGAATAATCACTCTCAGTTGGAAGAGAACTCGTTTAATAAGATCTTGGAAAATATACAAGCTCGTGGAATACGTCTTTACGGCCCGAAGGCCCGGCGGATAATCTGAATCGCGACTGTTGGTAAACAACGATCTTCGGCTCGTCGTCAGGCGCGTCGTCAGGCACGTCGTCAGGCAGCGCTTCGCGGCTGCCTACCGGGCTTCTACCGGGCGTCTCGGCACGGGCGCAACAATATCTTTATGTTTTCGAAACGGGGTATATGTAACATTTTCATTTGAAAATCAATTGGGATCAATTGGGAACATACGAATACATGCATTTTTTTTATTCTATCTTCTATAAAATTTTAATAAACAAAGTAATTCTTAAATGTGTGAGTTAAATATTTATCTACTACACACAACATACATATACATACATATACATGCATATACATATATGTGGCAACCTCCGTCAGCCACCAGCCTCCAGGGTAACCTCCGCTCCGGCGGCACGTGGTTTTCGCGACAGAAAGCGCGGTTAGAAATTACGATGCGCGCGGGGCAGTTTCATGTCGCTAAACGCGGAGAGTTTCAAGTTGCTGAAAATGCGTGAGTTTCAAGTCGCGGGTTGGCAGATTGCAAAATTCAGGAAACGCAGGTTTCCTAGCAACCCCGTTGTCAATACTCGCCGCCGATTTTCACGGGTATAAAAGGAGAGCCCGACGCGAGGAAAACTTGAAGTTTTTCGAGCAGCCGGCCAGGGCGGATATCCCAGCCTCAAGACGCCGCTCTCGAAGCACACCCAAAACTCTTCCCGGCTCGCCGGTGAAGAGGTCGTAGCGCGCTCCTCGGTTCGCCGAAGGACACAGCCGCTACTGCTCAGGTGCTACGCCACCACGCGCAAGGTAGTTTTGAGCGATTGCCTAGCGAACGGCGCTCAGCCGCCTCCTAGTGCGAAGCGCTCAACGAGTGACCTCTTCCCGGATCCTCCGAGGAAGGTCATCGTTGTCGATCCACCAACCGGTGCAAGTTACCAGGGGGTCGACGTTCGACAGCTAGCGCGATCGCTGCCAACTCTGGAGAGTTCACCTATTGCCAGCGCCAGGTCGCTTTCACCGAGAGGTAAGAACTCACTCAGCGCGAAGTCGCTTTCCGGCGCTAGTCGCCGAGGCGAGCATTCACCGATTCTCGGTGCTAGTCATCCACCTCTACCAACGTCAATAATTTCCCCTAACCTTGCAGCCGCCCACTTCGGGACGGCGGCAAGTAGCGACCGAGCACGGTACGAGACCAACCGAGGGAATCACCACGAGGAAGATAGGAGTACCACAGGGGCACATCTTTGATCCTGGTGGACAAGCGGCCCCTGCCGCCCACGTCGGGGTGGCCGCGAGGAGCGCCACAGGGATATCTCATGGATCCCGGTGGACGAGAGGCCTTTCCGGGCAGTCGATAGCTAGTAAGTTAGGCGTTCGCGAAGCCCATAAGGCACGGCCAATTGGCAGTTTTGTTACTTTACATTAAATGTAATTCGTAATTCGGTTTATTTCACACGGTTCACTGTTTACCTCTCGTGTGGCTCACGCTTGCAATGAAATTACGTTTGATTTCACTTTAACTTTACGCGTGCGAGAATCGAGCGAAAAGTTGCGTAAATAGGCACGAACCACACACAATCTCCGGGATAAGCTCACGCGAGGTCAACGAGTAGGACCTAGTACACACTCCGGATCAATCGGCGTCAGCGTACGATAACGCGTTCGCTAAGTAGCCACCTAGATGTTTTCTCCAAGAATAGATGGTTGAAATCCGCTATTTTAGACCCGGTACATACGCCCAGCGGGTCGGCGACAATCTCCGACGACGCGTTCGAAAACGAGAGTTGATATCGAAAGTGCGATAGTGCAGGCGCGGTGCGAGGGACCTGGTACACGTCCCAATCGGGTCGGCGTCGAAGTCCGACAACGCGTTCGCTAAGTAGCTACGCAGGCGTTTTCTTCGAGAACGAAGATTTGTAGCGTGGTCATTGAGACCTGGTATACGCGTGTATTAGGTCGGCGACAATGTCCGGTGACGCGTTCGAAAATTAGAGCTGATATCGGAGATTTGATGAGGGAAACGCGTCGCGAGGGACCTGGTACACGTCCCAGTCGGGTCGGCGTCAAAGTACGATAACGCGTTAGCTAAGTAGACACGTAGGGGTCATCTCCGAGAACTGACTGCGGGGACGTCCTCTTGAGGACCTAGGACACGGGCCTAGGGGGTCGGCGTCAAAGTTGGAGGTCTAGAAATAGACCTAGCCAGTTTCCGCCTGGAAGTCGGGTGCCAACATGTCGAGGGGCATCCCAGAGAGGGTGCGCATAGGTCGGCGTCAACATCCGGTGACCAGAATCGTCCACGGGCATCTTCTCCAGGAAAGTCGACTGCCAACGGACTAATAAGCATCCCCGAGAGGGTGCGCACAGGTCGGCGTCAACCTCCGACCAAAACTCTGGAATTCGAAAACCTGGTGCAGCGGTGCCGTCTGGGGAGGTCCCACACAGTGTACCTGCAGCGGAAATTTCCATACCGGGGCCCCACGTTAGGAATTACGGGGCACACACGCGTCAACCATGCGAAAACAGCGTGTCGGCATGTGCGAAAACATGCAAAAACGGATGACGTCAGCGTGGCGTGGTCGCGAAATTGAGAATAACAACCCATGAGTGGGGATAGATTGAGTGGTAGGGAGCCACAGCGAGCAACGTTGCTCGTGGCAGTCTATCGGATACAGTCGTAGCGTGCGGACGTTCTACGCATACTGTATATAACAACCGGTAACTCCCGCGTGATTGCGCGTTAAATTTCTCGTTCTACAATAGCGAGCGGTGAATAGCCACCTTCTGTGGCTATATAAACGACACATTGCGTGCGTGAAAAGAAACATTGTAACAAATACAAGTATTAACGATTTATAATAAATAATTCGTCTTTAGTGAAAGTCGTGTCTCAAGATTAATTTAGCGTACTTACCTTCTACTCACCTTGTCCCACGGCGGTGATACAACGTTGTCCATTGACTCCTTGGTGAAGCGAGGCTCCGGGGAAGTTCATCTTCGGCGACGATCCATCCTGGGCAGGAACCTGAAAAAGAAGAAAATAAATTAGTATCGTTAATAATCGGGGCCAGCGGATATCCGATACGGAGAGCGCAGCGACGGTGATGGTCCACGGGGCATCCACCTACAACACAAGCGAATATTTAATAAACGTTAATAATTAATATATGCGAGCGGTAACTTGGTATGCGGTGACGCGAGGATCCAGGGGACCCGGCATCAGTGAGCAGCTACCTGGTATGCGGTGAAGCGAGGATCCGGGGAAGCGGCAGCGACGGTGATGATCCATCGGGGATACACACCTGCAACAGAGGGGAGAAATTACCCTATCTTATATTAGAGATTATATCTCGAGCACACCTTCTCGGTAGTTATAGGTCAAACCGAGTGGCGACCGTGATTTTGGAAGTAATAACGCGACTCCCACACTCTCTAACGGCCGCGTCCGGCTACAACCTAACCAAATTATTTCTTCCAATCACCTCGACACCAATCCAGAAAGTAGAGGATCTACTGAAGGAGTTTGAGGTTCCTCGTCCTGTCTCTCCGCTTCCTCCCTCTCCCAGGAAACTACACGCAGGCTCCCAGACAGGGATAACTCGCCGGGACGTCGCAACGCAGACGACGGTGAACCAAAAGAGTGTAGACACCCAATCAAAGCCTCGAGGAAGAGGAAGTCGCCCCGACAAGCTAATAGAAATTTCCAAAAAGAAAATATTTTATGTTCAAATTGCCACAGATGTTCGAAATGTGGAAAATGTTGAGTTAATAAAAATAAAAAGTTTAATGTAAACTGAGCCCTAATTTCTTTAGCGAATCCCACACATTAAAAAACAGGAAAGCGTCTTTACGAATCAGCGAGCGAAATAAGTTGCGAGCAACAGAAAGATAATAGAGAAAAAGTTCCTAAATTGGCGACCCCGACGTGATTCGCTAAGAAAGCAAAATGGAGGGCGACGGAAGAATTCAGGTAAATGGAGAGAATCAAGTTGGAAGAGTATCCATTAGAATACCGTCTTTCTGGAATGATGAACCCGAATTGTGGTTCGCGCAGCTAGAAGGACAATTCGTCCTGAGCGGAATAACGGCGGATTCAACAAAATACTCTTGCGCCATTTCACAGCTAGACTCGAGACAGATTAAAGAAATCAAAAACGTAATTACACAGCCCCCAAAGGTTGACAAATACGAGACGGTAAAAAAAGCGCTCATACAGAGGCTTACAGTTTCTCAAGAGCAACGGACCCGACAACTCCTAGAGCTTGAGGAGATTGGAGACAGAAAGCCGTCCCAATTTCTTCGGCATTTGCGCACTCTGGCGGGGAGCAATGTCCCAGATTCTCTCCTTCGAACGCTTTGGCTCGGGCGACTCCCAACGCAGATGCAGATGGTTCTTGCAACCAGAATTCGTTAAAGACGATTCGTTAAATGACGTGGCACAGCAAGCAGACCGCATCCACGAGATGTCAAGTAAAACGGTAATAGCTGCCACATCTGTTGGGGGTCAGAGAAAAACGCTCGAAGAGCAGATCCAGGCTTTAACTAAACAAGTCGAATCGCTAACGACTCGTCTTTCAAGAGACAAATCAAAAAAAAGATTCGAAGGGAAAAGAGATAGAAGCCGAAGCAGAAGCCAATCGAAAGGTAAGAAATATGACGCAAAAAACTGCTTCTACCACAATAGATTTGGCGAAAAAGCAAAGAAGTGCACGCAGCCGTGCGCTTTCAAAACGGAAAAAGAGCAGGGCAGTCACTGATGGCGGCCAGTGAACCCGCCCCAAGGCCCCGCCGCCTCTTCGTAACATGCCAGGTAACCAAGAGACAATTTCTCATTGATACTGGATCAGACGTCAGTGTCTTTCCAAGATCAATGACAGCAGGGTTCAAAAAACCTACAAATTACGAATTATTTGCAGCAAACGATACGACGATTACAACATACGGATGGGTCACACTTCAACCAGAATTTGGATTGCGTCGTGCATTTCCTTGGCGCTTCGTAGTTGCCAACGTTTCACAACCAATCATAGGAGCAGACTTTTTGGCTCATTACCATCTACTTCCCGACTTACAAAAAGAAGTACTTCTTGATGGAATGACTCAGATCCATGCTAAAGGATCGGCAAGATCCGAAGCCATCGAGACAGTTAAGGTTCTCGCCGTCGAAAATAAATATCATCGAATTCTGGCTGAATTTCCCGGCATTACCAGGGCAACTCCTGGTGCACGGAAAGCAAAGCATTCAACAGAACATTTTATCAAAACAACGCCAGGTCCGCCAGAAGCATGTCGTCCACGAAGGTTGGCCCCTGAAAAACTTAAGGCAGCGAAAGCCGAGTTCAATCTCCTACTTCAGGAGGGAATTATACAAATCTCAAAAAGTCCCTGGTCTTCACCATTGCATATGGTCCCCAAAAAGGGAAGCGCATGGAGGCCCTGCGGAGACTATAGAGGGCTCAATAAAAGAACAGTACCTGATAGCTACCCAGTTCCTCACATCGAAGATTTCTCACAAAATCTTCACGGAAAGAAAATTTTCTCGACGCTAGATTTGGTACGGGCATATAACCAGATTCTTGTCCATCCTGACGACATTCAAAAAACAGCCATAACAACTCTTTTTGGACTCTTTGAGTATAAGTTCATGCCATTTGGACTTAGAAATGCAGCTCAAACTTTTCAACGCTTCATGAATGAAGTTTTGAGAGACTTTGATTTCTGCTACGTTTACATTGATGACATTCTGGTCGCATCTTGCAACGAAAAAGAGCATGAAGAACATTTGCGCAAGGTTTTCAAAAGACTAGAAGAAAATGGCATTCTTTTGAGTCCAGCCAAATGTATCTTTGGAAAAGAAAAAGTCCTTTTTCTCGGATACGAGGTATCAGAAAAAAACACTCAACCCCCTCAGGAAAGAATTGAGGCAATAAAGAATTTCACAAAACCAGAGAATGTCCAACGGCTTCGACGGTTCTTAGGAACTTTAAACTTTTATAGAATGTTTATTCCAGAAGCCGCCAAGGATCAGGCTTTACTAAATGGTCTGCTTGGTGGCCCAAAGACTAAAAAGAAAGCTCCAATCACTTGAAATGCTGAGTTTGAAGAAGCCTTTATCAGATGCAAAGAAAGTCTTTCAAGAGCAACTCTCCTTGCACATCCAATGCCAGAAGCGGAAATTGCTCTAACAACAAATGCATCTGATACAGCTGTCGGTGCCGTCATCCAGCAACGAGATGGAGAAGACTGGCAACCGTTAGCTTTCTTCAGCAAAAAATTAAATCCTGCTCAACAAAAATACAGTTCTTATGATAGAGAGCTTTTGGCCATTTATTTAGCAATCAAACATTATCGACATCTCCTCGAAGGAAGAATTTTTACTGTATACACCGATCACAAGCCGATAATCTTTGCTTTCCAGCAGGCTGCAGAACACAGCTCTCCCAGACAGGCACGTCATCTGCAATATATTGGGCAATTCACAACCAATATTCAACATATCTCGGGGAAAGAGAATGTTGTCGCTGACGCCCTGTCGAGAGTTGAAGAAATTCAAACCGCAGTCAATTTGGAAGATCTGGCGAGAGCACAGGAAGAGGATACTGAAGTACAAGAAATACTAAAAGGGAACTCTTCGCTCAAACTTGAGAAAGTTCCAATCCCTGGAACCAGCTCCACACTCTACTGTGACATCACAACGCCTTTCGCTCGACCTTTTGTGACGGAAAATTTCAGAAAACAAGTTTTTCAATCCTTACATAGTCTGTCACATCCAGGGACAAGAGCAACGGCAAAGCTTGTCACACAGCGGTATGTCTGGCCCAGAATTAAGGCGGATTGCCATGAGTGGACAAGAGCTTGTATAGCTTGCCAGAGATCAAAGATTCAAAGACACAATCGATCGTCTATCGGAAATTTTTGCAGCCCTTCGAGACGATTCGAGCATATTCATATAGATTTGGTAGGACCATTACCAATTTCCAGAGGTTACAGGTATTGTCTTACCATAATCGATCGATTTACAAGGTGGCCCGAAGCCATCCCTGTTTCAGATATTTCAGCAGAAACGATTGCAGAGAATCTCTTCACGCATTGGATAGCGAGATTTGGCACCCCAGCTCGAGTTACTACGGATCAGGGAAGGCAGTTCGAGGCCGACCTGTTTCGACAACTCACTAAACTAACAGGCACCACTCATATCCGAACAACAGATTATCACCCCGCAGCTAATGGCATGGTTGAACGTTTGCATCGTCAAATCAAAACGGCGATTAAATGCCACGGGACTGAAGCATGGACGGAAGTGCTGCCTGTCATCATGATGGGAATACGTTCTGCATTCAAGGAGGATCTTCAAACAACTCCAGCGGAACTTGTTTATGGAGAATCCATAAGACTTCCGGGAGAGTTTCTTCAAGAGAATCCACAAGCAAACGAAATGAGCAAATTTCTACAGAGATTGAGAAAGACAATGAATAATCTGCGACCTCAACCAGTCAAGAGACACGGAGCGTCCGCAACATTCGAGCATAAAGATCTGGAGAAATCAACGCATGTCTTCCTCAGACATGATGCTCCAACACGGGCTCTGCAACCAACTTATGATGGACCTTTCGAAGTTCTCAGCAGAGGCGAAAAAGTCTTCAAGTTACGAATTAACGGTACAAATGTTAACGTAACTATAGATCGTTTAAAACCGGCTTATTTCCTAGCAAAACAGGATCAAGCTGAAAAACCTCCTGAAATACTCCAGCAATCTAAGGATGCTACAACGCCATCAGAGGTCAAAACCCGCAGCGGCACAGTATCACACAAAACGGTACGTTTTCAAATCGCAACTTTAAATCAACGAAAGGGGTAATGTGGCAACCTCCGTCAGCCACCAGCCTCCAGGGTAACTCCGCTCCGGCGGCACGTGGTTCTCGCGACAGAAAGCGCGGTTAGAAATTACGATGCGCGCGGGGCAGTTTCATGTCGCTAAACGCGGAGAGTTTCAAGTTGCTGAAAATGCGTGAGTTTCAAGTCGCGGGTTGGCAGATTGCAAAATTCAGGAAACGCAGGTTTCCTAGCAACCCCGTTGTCAATACTCGCCGCCGATTTTCACGGGTATAAAAGGAGAGCCCGACGCGAGGAAAACTTGGAGTTTTTCGAGCAGCCGGCCAGGGCGGATATCCCAGCCTCAAGACGCCGCTCTCGAAGCACACCCAAAACTCTTCCCGGCTCGCCGGTGAAGAGGTCGTAGCGCGCTCCTCGGTTCGCCGAAGGACACAGCCGCTACCGCTCAGGTGCTACGCCACCACGCGCAAGGTAGTTTTGAGCGATTGCCTAGCGAACGGCGCTCAGCCGCCTCCTAGTGCGAAGCGCTCAACGAGTGACCTCTTCCCGGATCCTCCGAGGAAGGTCATCGTTGTCGATCCACCAACCGGTGCAAGTCACCAGGGGATCGACGTTCGACAGCTAGCGCGATCGCTGCCAACTCTGGAGAGTTCACCTATCGCTAGCGCCAGGTCGCTTTCACCGAGAGGTAAAAACTCACTCAGCGCGAAGTCGCTTTCCGGCGCTAGTCGCCGAGGCGAGCATTCACCGATTCTCGGTGCTAGTCATCCACCTCTACCAACGTCAATAATTTCCCCTAACCTAACCAAACCATTTCTTCCAATCACCTCGACACCAATCCAGAAAGTAGAGGATCTACTGAAGGAGTTTGAGGTTCCTCGTCCTGTCTCTCCGCTTCCTCCCTCTCCCAGGAAACTACACGCAGGCTCCCAGACAGGGATAACTCGCCGGGACGTCGCAACGCAGACGACGGTGAACCAAAAGAGTGTAGACACCCAATCAAAGCCTCGAGGAAGAGGAAGTCGCCCCGACAAGCTAATAGAAATTTCCAAAAAGAAAATATGTTATGTTCAAATTGCCACAGATGTTCGAAATGTGGAAAATGTTGAGTTAATAAAAATAAAAAGTTTAATGTAAACTGAGCCCTAATTTCTTTAGCGAATCCCACACATTAAAAAATAGGAAAGCGTCTTAACGAATCAGCGAGCGAAATAATTTGCGAGCGACAGAAAGATAATAGAGAAAAATTTCCTAAAATATATATACATAAAAACACACACACGCACACACATATATACACACATCTCTCTTTTTTAAACATTCATACATACTTACATATTTAATGAAGTAAAGGTACAGCAAATATTTTCTCAAGTTTGATATTATTTTTTGTATAAGGGACCCGCATTTGAAACATTTTATATTTAATGTCTTTTCGTTTAAACACAACAATGTCTTTGGATGGTTTTTTTTTAATTGCCACATGTACAAATCTGCAAAATTTGTAGGATATTAAAAAATAGGTTTTTTTTGCATCCAAGTTTACTATTTTTATAATACTACAATCATTTAACATAAATAAATTATTTGGTTGTTTAGCAGTAACAAAAAAATGTTGATATTTTAATTTTAAGAACAATTTTTTATTGTTATCAATATTTTTCTGCTTCAAAATGATCAATTTTGGCAAAATAACTGTTTTCATGTTAATAATACTGCTTTCATGCATACGTCGGCATATTTGAGCCAACGGCTTATTAGCTGAATGTAAGAATTTTTTCATCAATCCCAATTGATTTTCAAATAGAAATGCTGATATTTCATTAAGCGTGCAGTTATTTATTCGAACATCGTCTGCTATGTGTACAAGATAGTGTGCATTTAATACATGGGATTTTTCTCCATAAAACTTAGGTAAAAGTAAGAAATAGTTTTTCAAATAAGATTTAGCGGCATCATTATATTTTTGTGCAAACTCTTTCATACATAGAATTTGCAAAACAGTACTGAAGAGTAAAAAATGATTATATAAATCATTACTTAAAATTACCTTAAATATGACAGGGCCAGCGTATAATGCTATAGAGTGGAGTTCTGATGCTTTTAAATTTGGAATAAATGGCCGAGGTTTACGTTGGAATTCATGAGGCATAAAAGGTTTTAGATGTACTATTCGTTTGAATAATTCTTGTCGAAGAGTCGACTTAAGTTTTACAGCGGTTTTGTTAAATATTAAATCCATTACATAAAATTTTATTGTGACTCCCAAACAACACCCATGCATAAAATCTAAAGGAAAAGGATTCGATCCTTCGCGAATATATCGCGCGCGATGCGCATAGTACATTTCTATTGTTAGTCTACGCTAGTATCTAAAGAGGCGCTATTGCTTGTACAGCTTCGTGTCTTACGCGAGACCTTCACTTCGCATTCGCCTCTCACGACATTCACAAGTGGTCGTCTTATAATATATATATCTTTTGTGCAGAAGAGTGCCTCACGTTCTTTTCTTGCCCGATTCCGAATCCTGCGCCAACAGTAATAATGGTGATACATCAACGTGATGTTCTTTTTCTTGTTGTCTTCTGAATGATTGATCTGTTCTTTCAGTACAATCAGGATCAGGATAGACAACACGTTGATTTGGACATGTATTACGTTTCCCATCAACTTTACATCGTTCACAGGCAGCATATCCTCCGTGTCCTTTAATTTGTTTTAAAAATTTCCTGGCTGGGATATCACAAATATTATTAATTGTACAGCATACTTTTTTCATCGATATTATATGCTGTTTTTTTTTAAATAGATTTATTTCTTGAATAAAATCATTCATATACTCTTCAATATTGCCTGGTTTCGTATCTCCATAATACATCGCTACAGGAAAAGGAGAACATATATCTGGATCAAAAAAAACTTTGCACAATATGGGCCATAATTGTTTTGTACTTGAATTATACGGAGGTCCTATCAGCATTCATTTGAAGATATATAGTATTATACTATCTTGTTGTACATTTGGATCTATGCAATCATTAAGACCTTTTTCAATTCCTAAATAAACATACTCGCCCATATTATCACCTGTTCTTTCATTGGTTTTATAGTATACAGGGTATCCCAAAATTCGCGACTCAAAATATTATAGCAAGAAAGTTCTCAAAAAATTAAGTAAAAAAGTTATTTGTAAATTTTTATTTCAAAGAGTAGTTTTTGAGATATAAGGGTTTAAAGCTAGCCAATTACAGACTAGGTTTAGACGGACACCTTTCCATGTGTCGCGCGTGCGGTAGGATTAGTGAGCGCGCACTTCACCATGCATACTGACATGACGGGCACGGTGGACAAAAGATTGTATGTGTTCTCCATACGTTACCGCGCGCGATTTCATGATATAGATTTCAAATTAATGATGTTAATAAATAAGCGTTACAAACAAGAAATCTTTAAATTATTAAAATTTTGTCGCTAATATTGTAGGTTACAAAGAAACATTGAGATTACTACAACTCATATTAGTACAATAACATTAATATTAATATTAATATTACGGAAATATTAAGTGAATAAATATTATAATTAATTATAAGTCGTGATTGCATACGCGCGCGAGCAATAATTTTTTTATAAGTGTTGAGAAAAATAATTTCATGTAAGTTACTTCTTTGCTATAATTAGTCTGATCGAACTTAGCGGTTTGGCGGAATGCTCGGTACTAATAACACCGTGTAACACGATTTTTGTGTCAATGAACTTAATGACTATGTGAGTCGTGTTTCTTGTGCCTAAAGACGACGGAAAATTACCGGACTTTTGCAAAAAGACCAGGGCTTCGTATTTTTAAAATTTCAATATTTTTCCAGGATTGGAGATAAATTTGATTCTAGGTGTGCTTTGATTAACAGGTAAAAATATTTTTGGCTTTGGGCAGTTGCCTTGACTTCTCCTGAACTGAGAAATCTGTGGTACAGGTGTGCCAAATAAAAAAAATATTTTTTGTGGCCACATTTAAAAAAAAAGTTTTTTTATTTAATTGTTTTAAAAAAATGTTTTTTTTTTTCGACATAACTACCACACATTTATCAGTTCAGGGGCCCAATTCTGTACACGTTTACCGATGGTCGTCGGTGTCGTTAACAGCGTCGAGCGACACGTATCGATAAAAGCTATTCTGTACGCGTCCTAACGACGAACGCGTTCCGACGGGAGCGTCCCGTTTGACCACGTTAATATAGACCACGGTCCCGATTGACCACGTTGATATTGACCACGTTGCAATTGACCACGTTGCGATTGACCACGTTGCGATTGACCACGGTCCCGATTGACCACGGTTTCGATTGACCACCGTTCCGATTGACCACGGTTCCGATTGACCACCGTCCCGATTGACCACGGTCCCAATTGACCACCGTCCCGATTGACCACGGTCCCGATTGACCACCGTCCAGATTGACCACGGTCCCGATTGACCACCGTCCCGATTGACCACAGTCTCGATTGACCACAGTCCCGATTGACCACCGTCCCGATTGACCACGGTCCCGATTGACCACCGTCCCGATTGACCACCGTCCCGATTAACCACCGTCCCGAACTAACCTATATAAGTTAATGACGCGCTTTAAACAATTAAATACTTTTAAAGCGCGTCACTAATCGTCAATCGGGACCGTGGTCAATCGGGACCGTGGTCAATCGGGACGGTGGTCAATCGGGACGGTGGTCAATCGGGACCGTGGTCAATCGGGACTGTGGTCAATCGGGACTGTGGTCAATCGGGTCGGTGGTCAATCGGGGCCGTGGTCAATCGGGACGGTGGTCAATCGGGACGGTGGTCAATCGGGACGGTGGTCAATCGGGACCGTGGTCAATTAGGACAGTGGTCAATTGGGACCGTGGTCAATCACAACGTGGTCAATTGTAACGTGGTCAATCGCAACGTGGTCAATTTCAACGTAGTCAATCGGGACCGTGGTCAATATCAACGTGGTCAAACGGGTGCCACTCCGTTCCGACAACCGTCGGTTATGCGTCGGTTATGACCGACGATGTCGGTTATGACCGACAACTTTTATCGAGGTACCCCGGGTAGGGCGATAACGTTCTACCGACAACTTTTAAACCGTCTGATTGGTCAGCGAAAGAAGTAACTAAGTAAGAGTTTATAGGTTATCAAGAAAAGTGTCGTGTCACTCTCGTCTCGTGTCAAGTGTATGTATGTACGCGCTAGAGACATAAGGATACACGGTATGTACACATATATTATTATTTTTAATTTAGGATTACGAATCTGAAAATAATGTAAATTTTATTTACAACATAAAAATGGAACAAATTATATTATATTAATATATGTGTACACGGTATGTACACATATATCAATTATTTTACAACAGTATTTTGTGCATAATTGTTACAATTATTTAATATATTTGTTTTTTTATATCTTGCAGCACCAGGTACTTATACTGCAGTTTGACTGGCAAAGGGAGTGCTGAAAGGCCAGCGAATACCAGCAAAAACTGGTCATCATCAAGAGAAATGATAGTGTCTAGTGCCAAGTGTACGCACTACAAACGTAAAGATACATGGTATGTACACATATATTAATTCTTTTATAACAGTATTTTGTGCACGATTGTTACACACACAAGCATCTAATATATTTCTTTTTATCTCGTAGCACCAGTTACTTATACTCCAAGTGTGGCTGCAGTTTGACTGGCAAGGGGTGTGATTGAAAAGCCAGCGAATACGTAAATAGTTAGGTATGTAAGAGTTGCAAAAGCTGTCACAGTAAGTTGTTTATAGGAATAATATGATTTTCAACGCCTGCAGCACTGCAAAGAAAATGGCACACGAGTTTCTCGCTTGGGAACAATTGTTGTTACAAAACAGAGTAAACAATATGGAACGTCGTCTACAAAGAAGGAAGTGGCGAAATAATCATGATCCATTTGAGTTATCGGATGATATGTTTATTAACTTATATAGGGTAAGTCCAGAAATTGCTATGGATTTGATAGACATTTTGGAACCACGATTGCAACGTCAACGTATATACGGTCTTAGCACAGAACTTTAGGTATGAATTATTTTAAATATTTCTTGTAATTATCTTCATTAGGCTTATCGATTGCATATTCTTCTGGAGTACTGTCAGGACAGTTGACAGATCCTTGGACATATTCCAAACCTATACAGGCAATGACACGCTGGTCCATTGTACTCAAGGGTTGTGCAGTTACAGTAAAGTTGCCTGTTCTCTGCCTTTCATTTCGAAGCTTGGATGCTTTCTTTGATGCAGTACTTTTCATATCTCTCCCCCCAAACCTGTAGAAAAACAATTAATATTATACATTATATTGATTAATAAAAATAGTACAGTTCTAAAACAATAAACTTATATAGTTAGATGTTCTCTAAGAATCCACATTCCAATACCAGATTTTCCAAAATTCTAACATAACAAAGATTAATATTCTACAGAATAAATGGGACATTAATATACATTGTAAAATAAGCATGTTCGGAGTATCGCCTTGTATGTATATATATTTTAGTATTTTATTTGCTCTTTACCTTTGTTCATTATGGAATTATTAGAATTGCTGTATTAGACTCGTTTAAGATATATTTAATTATTAGTTTGCTATTTGTTAACGTTCGCGAGACGTCGGTGGATCGCGATAAGGACAATTTTGAATTTATGCGACTCACCAATTGGTGCTGCCATCGTTTATCCACCGACGGCAGCGATTACCCCCAAAAGGGGAACAGATACTCGTTTCTCGCTATTAACCAAAACTAGTCGTGAGGGGCTTATAATTACCCCCCTCTGGTCCTTCGAGCATAGAAAATCTCGCCCCCCGGGGATAGCATTAATACCCCCCCGCTCATTGGTCCTTCGAGCCGGATTACCCGGATATTCGCGTTAGTGAAATACCGCCGACCTCTCGCTTATTTCGCTTTCGTAAAATCGTTGTAATCTCGTCTTGATTGCAATCGCGAGCTGCAATAACGCGTTGCGTGTTAATTATAGTCTCGCGCGTGATATCTCTCGTCCGTAATTCTAGTTTCGCATTGCGACGAGAATGTTCGCGCGAACTCCTTATTAGTCGTAACGCGTGCCACTGTCGTTATCTGCATTAATCGCGCATTTGCAATTCTCGCGGTAATTATTCCAATAATAATTACTAGAGAACAATACCCGAAATATTCAACTAGAATATTCTCGGGTAAGCCATACATTTTCGCCTGGCTGTCGGCGGCCTTGACGCTCGGTCGCGAGCCGGGCCGCGCGTACACAGTTTTTCTACATAGACTCGCGCTCAACAGTTGTGCGACCCGTTATCCTCGCTGTTGCTGAGTCTATTTTGGTGCGACTCGAAAACATATTATTCCGAACGTCGGAATTCGTACAAACATATTTGCCATCGATCGAATATTATTTGTCGGCACTGGTTCCGGACATTAAACATTTAGCGCTCTTGTAAATGTTCGAATATAATCGTGTCGTACTAAGCGCTTATGTCGTATGGTCGCTCGAGTCGTATGGCTCATGTCGTATAGTTGCTCGCGTCGTATACCGTTGTCGTAAGTAAACGCTGGTGACGTAGATCGTGCTCGCGTCGTACGCAGTAGACGTAGTGTCACATGCCACGTGTCGTAGCGCCTTCCGTGACACATCGTCGTGTCGTATACCTCGTGTCGGGACGCCGCGCGTGACACATCCTCGTGTCGTAGACCGCGCGTCGTAGTGCCGCCCGTAACGCATCCTCGCGTCACATACGCGTGTCGTGATACCGCACGCAGCACAGTCTCGCGTCGTACACCCCGAGTCGTAACGTCGCGCGTAACACATCCCTGCTGGAACACCGATCCAGCGCAACGACTGCTCGAGTGAGTTTCTCGTCGTAACCGGTTAACCTGTGCCAGTCAGCGATATATTATATTGTTATTACTCTTAGATTATATTATTGAAAATATATATTCTCGCGACCATCTTCCTGTAATTAATCGTTCGTTATCGGATAGCTATCGTGCTTGAGTCTCGTTTGCTTGCGCTTGGTGTCGTTTCGTTGATCACCGTTCCCATTCATCATGAGTGGGGCCCAGAGAACTAAGCGCGAATTGTGCGTGCGGAGGATGAAGGAGATTCATGACCTCTCAATGCTCGCGGTGGAGAATGTCGCGCAGAGACCGAATTTTCTCGTTCGATACCCCACCGTGTCTAAGTTGATCGAGGATTTTGAGACAACACATCTCAAAATAATTCAAAACGCCTCGGATGAGGAGTTTACCGTAGAAGATGCCATCCGCCTGAATTTCGATCAGATGCGCTTCGCGGTAATCGGGCGGTACGAAAAGTTCGTTGGTGCCGATCGAGCGACCACCTCGGGCCCTCAGGCCCCGATTCAGACGTCATCTATCCGACTACCCAAGATTTCGCTTCCGCAGTTCTCGGGGGATTTCGCTCTTTGGCCTTTGTTCATCGCGCTATATAACACCGCCATTCACGAGAATCAGAACATCTCCGCTATGGAAAGGTATCAATATTTGTTGGCCTCGCTAAAAGGGGAAGCGCTCAACGTCGTGAAGAACCTCCCTCTTTCCGCGGATAATTACGCGATAGCCTACGACTCGTTAGTTTCGCGATACCAAAGCAAACGAAATCTGGCAGATTATCACGTAGATTTAATGCTGAACGCCAAGTCGTTAAAATCGGAGTCGGCCGCGTCCTTGCGCACGCTGTTGGATACCTTTATCGAGAATACGCGGGCATTGAGCCTGTTAGAGTTTTCCACGGACTCTTGGGACTATTTACTTCTCAAATTCCTACTAGAAAAACTTCCGCGTTCACTTCGTGAGAAGTTCAAATCCGAACACCGGGCGGAGGAGATACCGAAATACACGCAGCTTACAAAATTCCTCTCGGATCACTGTCGAGTTCTCGCGTCCGTATCGGGCTCCTCAAATATTTCGCTCAAATCGCAATCGCCTTCGCCGAAAGAATCCGCGCCGTTTTCGTCGCTTGCAACTAGAACTGCCGGCCGAGTGCCCGGTGTGCAAAGAACAGCACCTCGTATTCAAGTGTCCTCGATTCTTGAATTTAACTCCCAGGGAGAGACATTCAACGGCAAAAACCGCGAATTTGTGCCTGAATTGCCTTCGCACGGGTCATGGCGTTAACAACTGCCCGTCGACGTGGGTGTGCCAATCGTTTAAGGCCAAGCATCATACGCTCTTGCATTTCGAGCAGAGTTCGAGCTCGATGAGTGGAGCCTCCTCTGAAGCAGACTCGGAAAAGAATCCTTCACAGGAAAGCAATGAGCCCATCGTCACAATGACTAGTGTGTCGAAATCTAACTCGATCGTATTGTTGTCGACTGTACAGGCGGAAGCTCTCGACGTCCACGGGAATCCTTTCCCTGTTCGCATCCTATTAGACAGTGCTAGTCAGTCGAACTTCATCACCGAACGTTGTATACAAAGGGGTGGATTCAGACGCACAAAAGATCGCGCAATGGTTAGGGGCGTAAGTAACAGCAGAGCGGCTGCCATTCGAGGCAATATTTCTTTGGTGATCCGACCGCAGGGTAATAGCAATTTTCGCATTCCGATAGAAACCAAGATTCTCCCACGCATCTCACCTCAACTGCCTAGTCGTCCAGTGGAGAAGCAGTCTTGGAAACATTTAGAAAGATTAAAACTCGCTGATCCGCAATATCATAGACCTGGTCCCGTTGACATTTTGATCGGAGCTGAAGACATTACGTCATTACTCCGGGACGGTCGTCGTGTGGGAAAGAAAGGTGAACCCGACGCATTCAACACCATCTTTGGATGGGTACTAGTGGGCTCGGTGTCATCCCGTCCACCACAGACTTTTCGTTCGTTTATAACTTGCGGCTCAGCTGACACTTCCATTAATAGAGTCAGACGATCGAAGCAAGTCCCCACTGCTCCATCTTCGTTAAAGAAAAATGGATCCCCTTCACAGACTAAAGGTCGTGAAAAATGTAGCAATTTAGTAGCATACCTTTGTACAAAGGACAACACTCGTTGTGGCGATTCGCGCCAAATAACTACAAGTAGCTTTTCTATACATGGATGTTGTTGTTTGAAATCAGAATCTAGAGCTAGAGATGAATTTACGCAGGATAAAGTGGGGAAGTCCTGCATCTTCTATCGTTATTAATATTAGTAGCAAGTCGTAGTTGTTTTGTTTCTTAATAGATTTAGTCATTAGATAGTATCGTTTAGAATACAAGTCCACTGTTCTTGTAGATTTAAATCAAATTTGCTTAATAGTATTTTCGTTGTAGATCAAGTCGGATCTCATTCGGCTTGATATCTCGTAAAACTCGTTTAATCTTGCTGCTTCGCAGAAGATATCAATAGATTAGAGCGTAGACTTGGTTGCTCCAAGACACCTCCGAGCTTTTCCCCCTTCTTGGATCCAACCGGACTCCTCAGGGTGGGCGGTAGACCGGTCTTCTCCCCTTCTTGGATCCAGCCGGACTCCTCAGGGTGGGCGGTAGATCGGTCACGGTTGTCGTTCTCAAGGAGCAACTCCAGTCAAGCTTATAGTTGTTCGTTTGATATATGGGCGGTTCGCTTGGAACTCGCAATTTCATAGTCAAAATAGTTTCCTCGCTCTGAGGCGCTTCATAGCTGGGCGTGACCGTTGCTCACCGACACAAGGTGACTGCGGCACCCGTCTTGTGGAAACTCGTCGAGAGTTTGATAGTCGTATGCAAGCCGCCTCAGAGCGGGAAAATCCCAAATCGTCACTCTACCCTCCTCTCGCGCTACATTCGGTGGCCTTTGGGAAACGGATAGAGTAGTAAACGTATAGTGGGAGCTCAGATGCTCACCTTTGGAAAATTTAGCACGCTTATAGCGCCAATAGAAGCCATCCTGCACTCCAGGCTCTTATATCCTACTAGTTTAGACCTCAACGACTCCTGGACATCCTCCTATCTTCGAACTCTTCGTAGATAGTCTATTTGGATCTAAAACCGGTGCCGATAGGTAGATTTGATCGATGGCAACCGGTGCAACACATGCACCAACATCTTTGGAATCGTTGGCATGACGAGCCTTACAACCTCGGTAGCAACGACCAAAATGGCTAAGATCGTCGCCTCACGCGGTACAAAAGGGACGTCGGTCCTATTAAAGTATTAGAACGTTTCTCCCTCGCAGTGAAGGCGAGAACGAATAGTCGTATCATGCCCGGGTCGCGACGGCATCTTTCGGGTCGCCATAGTGGGGACAGCGGATGGCTCTCTCACTCGTCCTCTGGCGAAATTGTGTCCCTTGTCGATGGACAATTTACCAGGGGGCGACCAATAAGTATAAAAAATACGTCGTATTTTGGTGGGCGGTATGTTCGGCGTATCGCCTTGTATGTATATATATTTTAGTATTTTATTTGCTCTTTACCTTTGTTCATTATGGAATTATTAGAATTGCTGTATTAGACTCGTTTAACATATAGTTAATTATTAGTTTGCTATTTGTTAACGTTCGCGAGACGTCGGTGGATCGCGATAAGGACAATTTTGAATTTATGCGACTCACCAATTGGTGCTGCCATCGTTTATCCACCGACGGCAGCGATTACCCCCAAAAGGGGAACAAATACTCGCTCGCGGCTCACGTTCCAGAACCGCGGGCTACTCATCGTCAAACTCTCGTCGTGAAACCACACGAAGTTTCGGACGTCCGACCGCGATCATCCCCCACTCTTGGGGACCGATTTTTCGCCTCTCGCCTGCCTCATTGCTTGTGCCTGCTTGTGCCTGCCTTTTACTTGTGCTCGATTGTGATCCTGGGGACCTGTTGCATCCGCCTGCACGAATAACAGGGCAGAATCTGACCGCTCAAAGACAGGACGAGGAGCGGAACAAGGATCGGAGGAGCACCGGAGAACGACGGGCGACCGAACAGTGAGTCGCTTTCGCTTTCGTTGCATGCGCATTTTGATACTCGTTTCTCGCTATTAACCAAAACTAGTCGTGAGGGGCTTATAATTACCCCCCTCTGGTCCTTCGAGCATAGAAAATCTCGCCCCCCGGGGATAGCATTAATACCCCCCCGCTCAAAGCATGATGTAGCAAAATTGCTATAATTAATATACATAATAATGCAATAAACATTAACCAACAGTAACATTAATTCAATGTAATGATTTCTCACTCAGCAATGTAAATGAATAATAATAGAACATATGCATTATGATACCTTCACATCGAAAAGTGAAAAATTTTAACATTGCACAAAGAAAATTATAACAATTTAACTGGAAAATCAAAGTACCTATACAGTTTTCACTAAAAAATATTTACCACTAAAAATAAAAAATAAAAATTGAGATATGTGAGAATCAAACGCGGTTATCCGTACGTAAGCTTAAGTCAAGTACTAGTTATTTAAAATTATGATAAAAACTATAATTCGATACAAATAATAGTTTTTATAATAATTGTTAATAACAAGTACTTGACTTAAGCTCACGTACGAATAACCGCGTTTGACTCTCATAGCCCAATATTTTCATTTTTTATTCTTAGTTTTAATAGCGAAAGTCTGTAGCTAATTAATTATCTAAATATCTTACCGTTTTATTGTGTGGTTAATTTTTGAGTGCCACTCGACAATGCATTTAATTTTATCGTTAATTCTTCCTATTGTTTTATGTGATGTACCTTTCCTTCCGTTGTTAGAAACTTGCCAGCTGCAAACTCGGAATGTAATTCCATGTAAGTAATCAATTTTTCGTATTGTGCACTTGATGTCCTTAAGGCACGGGTTCTTTTTGTGCTAAAATGTAATAAATAAAATTATATATCTAACAACTGTTATTATAATAAAATATATGTAACTCAATAACCTGCAGAATATATATTTATTTTCCTTTATAAATTAATATTTACATCTTTGAGTATCTGTTAATGGACTTACAACTCAGCGCGGTAAGCAGTGCACATGTTGTTCTTGTTTAATTTAATGCCATTATTAATTGAACGTTTTGGTCCTTGTTTGAACCATTTTCAGCAATGTGTTTTATAATGTATTTCTTAAATTGTATGTCCCTCGGTGACCATAACCGGGTGTGCATTACGAAGTGTTAAAGTCTCGCACATCATTGGGGTCACCATGAAACTTACAATTTAAAAAATACATTGTAAAACACATTGCTGTAGAAAATGGCTCAAGCAAGACGACATATTCAATTAATAAAGGCATTAAACTAAACAAGAATAACGTGTGCACTACTTACCGCGCTGAGTTCTTAATCAGTCCATTACGTACAGATATTTATTACCGGAATATAAATATTTACATACCTTGCTGGTAAAGCCCATTTTGCACAAAATCCGTTACACGTTATGTTAAATGTTGATCGCATATTTAGACTCGTTTTTACAACTTGGATTTAGATTAACGTCATAGAAACACGTAACGTAACAGCGTGTCACACGCTTTTGTTACATTATGTCTTTCTTTGTGCGTTGACCTAAGTCTAAATTAATTAACGTCAATTTTACAGTTACATTCTGTAAATTTAAATTTACGAGTCTAAATATATGATTAACACTTAACGTAACGTAACACGTGTCACGGTAACGATTTAACCGACTCCAACCGACTCAAGAATGTTTTTCTTTTGAAAATCTTAGGATCATTCTACAATTCGCAATGCTATTGGCTGAGAACTCACTTTTATGTATGACTGTACTTTTCGATAAAGTCGTACCGACGACTGTCGCTTGCAACGATGGGTGTCGTTTTGACCATGGTACAGAATAGGTTCAATCCGTCTGTGTCGGTCGTGCAAGCGACAGACGTCGATAACTTATCGAATCGACAGTTGTCGGTAGGCGTGTACAGAATTGGGCCCCAGGGAAGGTCTAGGCAACCCCGCAAAGCAAAAAATATTTTTACCTGTTAATCAAAAAGCACACCCAGAGTTAAATTTATCTCCAATCCTGGAAAAATGCAATATTATTTACAAGATTAAAGATAAAATTGACACGGTATTATTAGTAACGAGCTTTCCGCCAAACCGCTAAGTTCGATCAGACTAATTATAGCAAAGAAGTAACTTGCATAAAATTATTTCTCTCAACACTTATAAAAAAATTATTACTGGCGCGCGTATGCGATCACGACTTATAATTAATTATAAATCTTATTCTCTTAATATTTCCGTAATATTAATATTAATATTAATATTACAAACAAGAAATCTTTAAATTATTAAAATTTTATCGCTAATATTAGCGATAAAATTTTAATAATTTAAAGATTTCTTGTTTGTAACGCTTATTTATTAACATCATTAATTTGAAATCAATATCATAAAATCGCGCGCAATAACGTATGGAGAACACACACAATCTTTTGTCCACCGCGCCCGTCATGTCAGTATGCAATGTATGCATGCTGAAGTGCGCGCTCGCTAATACTACCGCACGCGCGACTCATGGACAGGTGTCCGTCTAAATCTAGTCTGTAATTGGCTAGTTTTAAACCCTTATATCTCAAAAACTACAGTTTGAAATAAAAATTTACAAATAACTTTTTTACTTAATTTTCGAGAACCATATCTCTATAATATTTTTAGTCGCAAATTTTGGGACACCCTGTATGTAGCTTTTACTGTATTTAAAAAGGTTTTACCAGTCTGGGGAAGTTTTGGTAAAAGCCTTTTTCGTAAAATTTTTAACAGACTATGAAGATGTGTTAATGGGATATTACATTGTACAGCCCACTTCCGCAATTCTTCAATTTCAGGATCATCTTGTGACTTTGTACTATTCTTATTACTTTTCGCATCAGTATTGATATTATCATTATCATCATTATCATTACTTAGCCAATAATTTGTAATATATTCAGTATCGTCATCGGTATTATTACTATTAACATCAACATCAATTTTTGGAGATTGTATTATATCATTGTTAGGAAAGAAATCACTCGATGTAGTTACATTATTTCGTTTTTCGAATGAAGTATTTGCAGTATCAAGTTTATCTGTACAATTTGTCCGAACAGCTTCATCTGAGTAACAATAATTTAGTAAATATAATGAAATTATAAAATGTCATGACTATCTTATTTATATAAAAGCAGATATACAGAGTGTTTCCTAAGTACAAATATAATTGAAAGAGATATTTCGTGGTTTATTGTAGGAAGAAAAGGTCCTTTATACATATGTCCTAAATTGCTGTATTGAAAGGAAATATCCGTTTTCGCTTGGTCAAGGACAAGATCTTGTACTTACCTGAAGAATTAGGACATGAGGCAATGTTTGTTAATACAGAATGAATGAACCGATGTTTTCGAACACGTTCACATATTCTTTCTTGTTTGTTCATCTTGTTTTGGTTTTTTATAAGCCAAATAATGCAACAGACAATAAGCAATATAGATGAAAAAGTAAGGTAATTCTCTCACTTTGCTAGCTTGTCACTAGCTACAAATTTATAATCAGTTATTCGTGATCTAGTTGTTGTCTAGTCATCATATATCAGATATGATAATAGATGGCGCTGCATTGTTATGAAAATCTAATAAAGTTATCATCTCGTCACTAGCATTTTTAAATTAAATAGCGAATAAGAATTGAGGTTATATTATTCCATCAAAATCTCTTTAGTAACTGCCTAATAGTATCATAATTATTATACGTTAGTATAATAACTGATGTATCTATATTTCTACTTCTATCTAATATATATCTAACCACTAGCTGAGAAAAATAAGAAAAATATACAAAAATGTAAGAATTTATTGGAAATAAAAAAAATAATTTGGATCTGCTGACTAACTGCAAAATGCTAGTGGTGGGATAGTAACTAGATCATATATTTTAAGAAAGACAGCGTCATCGAATAGTGAATACCATATTTTATATATAATAACTAAATAGCAACTATATCACAAATTTAATTATAAATATAGTTATAGCGTCCCGTTTGACTACGTTAATATTGACCACGGTCCCGATTGACCACGGTCCCAATTGACCACGTTGCAATTGACCACGTTGCGATTGACCACGTTGCGATTGACCACGTTGCGATTGACCACGGTCCCAATTGACTACAGTCCCGATTTACCACGGTTCCGCTTGACCACCGTTCCGATTGACCACGGTCCCGATTGACCACTGTCCCGATTGACTACGGTCCTAATTGAACACCGACCCGATTGCCCACGGTCCCGATTGACCACGGTTTCGATTGACCACCGTCCCGATTGACCACAGTCCCGACTGGCCACCGTCCCTATTGTCCACGTTGAAATTGACCACGTTGCGTTTGACTACGTTAATATTGACCACGTAAATATTGACCACGTTAATATTGACCACGTTGCGATTGACCACGGTCCCGATTGGCCACGGTCCCGATTGACCACTGTCCCGATTGACCACCGTCCAGATTGACCACGATTCCGATTGACCACCGTCCCGATTGACCACGGTCCCGATTGACTACCGTCCCAAACTAACTATATAGGTTAGTTACGCGAGTTAAACAATTAAATACTTTTAAAGCGCGTCACTAATCGTCAATCGAACCGTGGTCAATCGGGACCGTGGTCAATCGGGACTGTGGTCAATCGGGACTGTGGTAAATCGGGTCGGTGGTCAATCGGACCGTGGTCAATCGGAATGGTGGTCAATCGGGACCGTGGTCAATCGGGACGGTGGTCAATCGGGACCGTGGTCAATCGGGACGGTGGTCAATCGGGACCGTGGTAAATCACAACGTGGTCAATCGCAACGTGGTCAATCGCAACGTGGTTAATTTCAACGTAGTCAATCGGGACCGTGGTCAATATCAACGTGGTCAAACGGGTGCCACTCGTTAATAAGTTTTGTAATATAGTTGCTATCTAATTATTACGGGAGGGCCCCGTTTGCCTACAAATCGATTGCCTACAGTGTCGTTTGCCAACATCCCATTTGCCGAAAATTCGTTTACGCACAAAAACTATTGACTACAGATCGATTGCTTACAAGATCTATTGCGCACAAATAAAAAATTAAGAGAAATGAACGTTTTCACACAAGATACTATTGCACACAAGCCACATTGCACACATGGTATTATTGCCTACAGATCGATTGCCTACAAGCTCTCTTGCGCACCAATAAAAAATTAAGGGACGATTGCACGTTTGCACACACGACAATATTGCGCACAAGCCGCATTGCACACATAATTTATATATCTACAGATCGATTACCTGCAAGCTTTATTGCTCGCAAATAAAAAATGACAAATTGTAACTTCAGAAGCAAATTTTTTCTTGTAAAACATCAAAATGAAACATTTTTTCACTTATAATATCACTTATTTTTTATAGAAATAAACTAATACAGAGTACATGAAAACAAGGGACAGATTTTAAGAAAAGAGCAGTATAAGGACAAAATTTATTTTAGAAATATTAAATTAAATAATCCATGGTTTTAAAAAATTAAGAATATTTACAATATATTTAATTACAATGATCATGAAAGTAAGAAATACCAGGAGAAATACAGGCCTGTGTTCGTAAACGAATCTTATTTCAAGACCGTTTTAAGTAATGTCTTAAGACGTTAATATGGCTCTGTGATTAGTTCGTGACATCTTAAGATTGCACTTAAGACGGTTTTAAATATAAGATCCGACTATGAATACCGGCCTAAGGGTAATGGACGGATGCGACGTGTTCCTTGTAATTATTCGTATGTTCACGTCGATCCTCCATATAGTGTCAAAAGTTTTACGTTCTGGACCACTTATTTTTTGGTAACAATGTAGGTGGAAATAGTCGACACTTTCAATATACTAATACTTTTTAATATAAATGTCTCGATAATGTGGCATTGTGGCCACAGTACAACGACTACTCTCTTCAAGCGTCTAGTCGAAACTTCGAAAATCGCGCATCGATACGAGTCGAGAGAGGCCCAGATGGGGGAAACGATGGCACAGGGCCGTACAATACGCGAGACTCAACAGGTAAGCTGAGAAAGACAGCGCAATTCACGTTCGTGGTTCACGCTTTGTGTAAACCGCGTCTAATGCTGCGTTTACACGACGACCAGTCGGCGACGAAGCCCAGCAACCGCTGACATCAACCAAGGCCGCAAGCTCGCCAAGGATACGCAAACCCGGCTAAGGTCTCAACCAACCAATTACGCGGCCAACAAAAAGAACGGTTAACAAGGAACGACAGCAACCACGCCAACAGCCTCGGCCAACGAGGACAAAACGACGGGTCACCCACCTCGGTCAACAAGGAACGGCAGCCACCGCGCCACTCACCACGGCCCACGAGAAGACGGTCCACAATCTCGGCCAACGAGGGAACGGCAGCGACGACGCCAACAACCCTTGGCCAACGAGGAAAAAACAACGGACCATGTCACCCACCTCGGTCAACAAGGAACGGCAGCAACTATGTCCACACACCGGTCAACGGCAGTCCATGTCAACAACCTCGGCCCACAATGGACGACAGCAACCATGCCAACGACCTTGGCCACACACGCCGCAGCAACACAAAAGATGGTGCAGCTAATCTAACTCCACGGTCACCATAGAAGAAGATAGAAACTCGCTCAACCTGGGCTTTCCTTCAACCAAAGGGGTCCTGTGGCGGTCTACCGACCGCACAACTAAAGCAACGCTTGCCGACCGCAACTCGCCGTACATTCTTTCCCGAGAGCGCACAACCGCGCCAACCGACTATATAAGCACTGGCTCCAGGGATGCTATAGCCAGTCGTGTACCTCTACCCGATGCCACGTTCTGTGTTTATGCTAGTGGGGTCAATAAAGACTAGCCTTGCTTTATTAAGTGCGACCACAACTGGCGCGCAATCGGATGATAATAAAAGAACTCAATTCGAAGAATCGTATTTTGAGCTAATCGCGCGTGCTCAGCGTCGGCTTGCGACTCTCAGCCCCCCCCCCCCGCTCCTGTCGATAATGTAAGGATTGATCAAAATCAGCCTCCTGCACAAAACGTGACAACAAATATAAAGCTCCCAACGATTAACCCTACTTTTAGTGAAAATTACGAAGTTTGGCTAGGTTTTTATGACAATTTTAAATCTATTGTTCATGATAACGCGAATCTCACGCCCGTTTAAAAGTTACAATATTTAAGATCATGGTTAACAGATAAAGCCGCCCAAGTAATTCAAGCGCTAGAGACTTTCTCTCAAAATTACGACGTAGCTTGGGCCCTCGTGGTAGAACGTTACGGCAGTCAAAGAATAAAAGGGAGACCGGGGCTAAACCGTCTACGGGGTAAAACCGTCAAATCAAATATCTCGGAACCTGTATATTGTGCGAACTCGCTATTAACATTGTAAACGCTGCTTATGGTACCCATGTGACCAACGGAGTTTGGGCGCGTTACCTGCCGTGTTTTCTGCGCGTGGAAATTTTGTAATATCTGCAATAATATTTGCTCTCCAAATCTCGAGGTACGTGATTATAAAGAGTAATGCATGCTGAACACAAATCCAGTGTAGTTTTTTATTATCGTTGATGTCTAATGTTTTTCGTAGTCGATTAAACCTGTAACTTGTGTTTGGGGCTAATCCGTCAGTAAGCACCCTGGATGGACTTTTATAATATTGGCAAATTTTATAATTTTATTATATTTTCCAGTCTTTTCTACCCCTATTTTATATATTTTTTTAAATATTTGGTTGATTAGTTCTTGAGTTATAGAATCCGTACACACACACAAAAACACAAAATAATGAAATTTTTTAACACATTAATAAATGTTTACATTTTTCTACTACCAAATAATTAATCAAATGTATCCTGTCAGTTTTCATAATCGGAATTATGTATTTATGGAGTGACGACTTTGCCCCGGCATTTTTGAGATTTCGATTTTTCCACCGTTGTCGTTTTTGCATTATACCGGTTAAACAAAGCGACGTAGACAAAAAGTTCCTATATAAATTTTGTAGCTAAAGGTTTACTATTTACAATGGTATACCACATTTAACTAAAATGATTTATTTTGTTGTTAAAAATCGGCACCGAAAGAAAACTGACGGTTTAGCCCCGGTCTCCCTTAATTCAAAGCCATATACGCGGGCTCTTCGATTTGCCGGTGATATCTAAAAAATCGCCAACACAATTAAGATCGTTAGTCGATGCCGCGTTAAGACACACACGAGCTCTTCACGCTCTTGGTCAACCGAAAAAAACTTGGGACGCATTACTTTTTCATCTGATAACGAAATACTCACAAGAAAGGTTTCTGACATGCCTTTTCTTCGTCAAACAAATACTTAACGCTCGAAATTTCCTCAATTTCTTAGAATTTCGTGACCTGGACATTTAAGGAATATATGACTATATTACACGCAATTCGATTCGACGCAGGCCCCCTACTATGTATCGCTCCCGAGGCTATTCAATCCAATCAAGCCATGTTTTTTGTAATATTAGAGCCAAGTTGCTCAGCTTGATCTGACCTACGCAACAATTGATAAAAAGCTCCGCTCCTATAAGAACATCAATTACCGTAGGAGTGCAGAATTCGGGATCCGCTAAGGTGATATTTTGGGGAAGATTTAAATCACGACGATTAATCAATTACGCTGGAAGCGTCTCCTGTTGGGAGCGCTCTCTTGACGGTACCGATGTGCCGTCCATTGTTGATTTTTGGAAATTTCTAAAGAATCGTCATGTTTTGGAAAGTGTAAATCAAGAAGCCTCGACTCAGTCGAGCCAGTCAATAAAGAATCAATTACGATCGAACAATACGCGAGCTAATACAAATCAAAGGCCACGACAAACTCCTGTAACCGTGCATACTAAACTCGAGTGTACAATTTGTAAGCAGAGTGACAACGCTTTTCAATGCGAACAGTTTTTCAAAATAGATCGCGACGCGAGATTTGCCAAGGTGAAGTCACTGGGGCTCTGTTACAATTGTTCAAAACCAAATTATTTGGTAAATAAATGTAAATCCGTTACGTGTAGGAAATGCAACCTTAAGCATCACACTCTTCTTCATGCCGAAAGCAAATCGGCTGATCAAATATCACGTAGCTCTAATACGGCAAACGCCGATCCAATCGCGGGTCTCCAAGCAATTGTTGCTTGGCAAGTTCTTTTATCTACGGCATCAGTGCATATGACGAATAACCGCGGAGAGCCCGTTAAATGCAGAGTTTTATTAGATAACGGATCTCAGTCTAATTTTGTTACTGAGAGATTATGCAATATTTTAAAACTCCACAAGAAGGACGTTAATATTCCGGTTTCGGGCTTCAGTCAAAGCTTAACGCATATCAAACATTCTGTCGCAACGACACTTTAGTCAAAAGATGGGCGTTTTGCTGCGGCGTTAACATTTCTGGTGGTGCTTCGAATTACGGAGACGCTTCCAGCGTAATTGATTAATCGTCGTGATTTAAATCTTCCCCAAAATATCACCTTGGCGGATCCCGAATTCTGCACTCCTACGGTAATTGATGTTCTTATAGGAGCGGAGCTTTTTATCAATTGTTGCGTAGGTCAGATGAAGCTGAGCAACTTGGCTCTAATATTACAAAAAACATGGCTTGATTGGATTGAATAGCCTCGGGAGCGATACATAGTAGGGGGCCTGCATCGAATCGAATTGCGTGTAATATAGTCGTATATTCCTTAAATGTCCAGGTCGCGAAATTCTAAGAAATTGAGGAAATTTCGAGCGTTAAGCATTTGTTTGACGAAGAAAAGGCATGTCAGAAACCTTTTTCTCAAACGTACTCTAGGGATAAGAGCGGACGACATATAGTCAGGCTTCCGTTCAATGATAGAAAGCACGAACTTGGCGATTCCTATCAAATAGCAAAAAAGAGATTGTATTCATTAGAAAGGAGATTAGCACAGGATCCTCAATTGCGCGAGGAATATACGAAATTTCTCAACGAGTACGAGAGTCTTTGTCATATGACTGAAATCTCAGGTTTCAATGCGACGTTACCAAAGATAATAATAATAATATTAATAATAGACTTTATTAACGGGTAATAAACCCTCTAGCGTACAAAGGAAAAAGAAAAAACAAGAACAATAAAATTTCACAACATAATATGAAGAGTATTTAAGTTACGAGAGTAGACTTCAAAGTTTTCGTTTAAAAGTTGATACAGAGCCACAACAGAAGGCAACCCTATTGGAGAAATTATTTGCAGATATTATTAGCCTATTTACACAAGAATTTGCGCTATACAAAGTACGGTGATACCCGATGTGGAAGATGGAGTACTATCTTAATTCTCTAGTCGGGATGTTAAAATAGATACAATCAGTAAAGTGATTGAGAAGCTTAAAAATGAATGTAAGGTCAAAGGTTAGTCTCCTATTTTCTAAAGATAGCAGATTTAATCTATCTAATATAGCGCAGTAGTCATGGCAAGTAATTGACATGGGATTACCTAGCCGATAAGCAGCCATACGCATGAATTTGTGCTGCACACGTTCAATCAATATCTGATGGCATTTGAAATACGGAGACCAAACTATGGAACAGTACTCCAACTTAGGGCGAACTAACGTACAGTATAATAATTTTAAAGTGGTTATATTCTTAAAAAATCTACCCCATCGGAGGATGAATCAAAGCGTTCTATAAGCAGATGAAACTATTGATTGTATATGTGTATTAGATGATAAGATGGATATTACATTCCACATCATCCCGTTTTCAAGCGCGACAGTCATACAACCAAACTACCGGTTGTATTTAACGCATCATCGAAGAATAGCACTGGTATTTCGCTGAACAATATGCTTCTCGTTGGCTCAAACCGTCAGGAGGATTTGTTCTTAATTTGTGCGGATATTGAAAAAATGTATAGACAGATCAGGCTTCATCTCGAGCACGTCAAGTATCAAAGGATTTTGTGGCGCACAAGCCGAGATGACCAAATCAAAATATTCCAACTAAACACGGTAATTTATGGTTCTGTTTCCGCCTCACATATCGCCGTTCAAACTTTGGAGCAATTGTCCGTGGACGAGCGTAAGCAATTTCCGCTAGCAAGCAAAGTTCTTTGTGAGGATTTTTATATTGATGATGTTCTCACCGGCGCATCGTGCATCGAGCAGGCACGTAAGCTTCGAGATGAACTCATCGAGTTATTAGCCCGCGGCGGATTTCATCTGCGCAAATGGTTCTCAAACGTACCAACTCTTTTGGAACCATTGCTGGAGAAATCCATTGATCCCCACATCTGCTTGAGCGAATCTGAAGCATAAAAAACTCTCGGTATCCATTGGCATCCGCGTGACAATCTAATCCATATCGTGAAGCCTTTCGACGAATATCAGCGAACGACGAAAATCCATGTTCTCTCAAGTTGCCTCACTTTTCGACCCTTTTGGACTTTTGGGCCCGGTCATAGTAGAGGCGAAAATCATGTTACAGCAGCTGTCAGAAATCAAATTAGATTGGGATGAGTCGGTTCCTGTGGACCTTGCCACCTCTTAGAACAACTATAAGGAGCAAATCGGAGTCCTGAATAACTACACCATTCCTTGCCAAATCACCGGAGAAGACGAAACTAGCATCCATTTGCATGGTTTCTGCGATGCGAGCTAAAAAGCCTATGGGGCCGTGCTATACTTGAGATCTACAAATTCTTCGGGAGTCCATACAGCTCGATTGATCTGTTCAAAGACTCGAGTAACGCCAATCAAAAAACTGTTTTTGCCCCGGATTGAATTGTACGCGGCAGATTTTCTTGGAAGTTTGTATGAAGCTACCATCAAAGCTCTCGAAATCAATTTGGATCAGGTATTCTTTTGGTCGGACTCTACTATTACACTTCATTGGATCCAAACTTCACAGCACAAACTAAAAACGTTTGTTGCAAACAGAGTCACGAATTCAAGAACGTACTAAATACGGAAAGTAAAGACATGTGCCGTCATGGCCGTTAACCTCGAAACAATCCAGCTGATGCGTTGTCAAGAGGACAACTTCCTCGCGAATTTGTCAACAACCCTATTTGGCAGAATGGTCCGATCTGGCTATCTGGGGATAAAACTGCTTGGCCGTGTCGAATTTAATACCCAGTATTGAAATTCCGGAACAACGCGCAATAGTTGTCTTGTCAAACGCTCACGATGTCAATACGGATCTTCTCTCAAGGTTTTCGTCCTTCAGGAAGATCAAGAAAATTATCGCGTATTGCCTACGTTTCTCTTGTAACTGTCGATCGCTGAAAACGGGCTCGGAAGATCGCAACACGGAAGATCTCAACATTGAAGAGTTAAAAAAGGCCGAAATGCGTATTTTAAAATTAGTTCAACTTACCGCTTTTGAAAACAAATTGCGTAATTTAAGTGAAGATCATTCTTTAGTTAAGAAAAGTAATATATTATTGCTTAACCCGTTTGTAGACGTTGACGGAATACTGCGAGTCAAGGATAGATTGAAACATGCGGAATTGGAATTTAATCAAAAGTATACTGTTTTGCTGCCGCCCAATAATCATGTCACCGAGCTGATAATTCGCGAAATTCATATTAACTTTTGTCATGCCCCAAGTCAAGCTACTTTATATGAAATAAGACAAAATTATTGGCTTTTAAACGGAAGAAATCTCGTCAAGGGCGTAATTAAAAATAATATGTTCTTGTTGCAAGCCCTCGACTCCCGAGTATCCGATGGGTAATTTACCAAAGACTAGATTTGTAAGCTCAAGACCGTTCGAAAATGTCGGCATGATTCCTACGGCCCTTTCTTAATTAAGGAGAAAAAACATCGAAACCGCAATAAAGTTAAAATTTATGTCGCTATATTTGTATGTTCATTTACTAAAGCTGTTCACTAAAAAATTGTAGGTGACCTGACTACTGAAGCGTTTATAGCCAACTTGAAGCAATTTCTTGCACGCCGTGGAAGGGTTCGAGTGATCCAGTTGGATAATGGCAAAAATTTTGCAGCCACAAGTAATTACTTAAAAGAGGTATTCGAGTTTCTGCAAAAAAATGGAAATGAGCAAGCAATCAATCGTTCCCGAGTACGATTTCACAAATACAATTTCGAATCGCCTGTCGATATGGCAACATATCCAAAAAATAAAGCAGCATTTTTGGAAACGTTGGAATAAAGAGTATTTAAATTAACTGCAACAGCGTACCAAGTAGACTTTTAATAAAATTCATAGTATTAGCATAGGAGATCTTGTAATACTCAAAGACGCCATAACACGCCACCGTTACGTTGGATCACATGGTAGAGTAATAGCTACTCATCCTGGCGATGACGGTATAATCCGAGTAGTGACAGTTAAGACAACGAACGGTGTGTGTTTTTTACCTTGCGACATTGTTGTGTATTTATTCTTAATTTATTGATTTTGAACATATTGTTCAAAAGAGTGCGGCATGTTGGGTCTCGCGTATTGCACGGCCCTGTGCCATCGTTTCCCCCATCTGGGCCTTCCTCGACTCGTATCGCTGCGCGATTTTCGGAATTTCGACTAGACGCTTGAAGAGAGTAGTAGTTGTACTATGGCCACAGTGCCACATTATCGAGACATTTATAATAAAGAGTATTAGTATACTGGAAGTGTCGACTACTTCCACCTACATCGTTACCAAAAAATAAGTGTCCAGAACGTAAAACTTTTGACACTATATGGAGGATCGACGTGAACATACGAATAATTACAAGGAACATGTCGCATCCGTCCATTACCCTTAGGCCGGTATTCATAGTCGGATCTTATATGTATTTAAGACCGTCTTAAGTGCAATCTTAAGATGTCATGAGCCAATCACAGAGCCGTATTAACGTCTTAAGACATTACTTAAGACGGTCTTGAAATAAGATCCGACTACGAATACCGGCCTGTGTCTCTCCTGGTATTTCTTACTTTCGTGATCATTTTAATTAAATATATCGTCAATTTTCTTAATTTTCTACAATTATGCCTTTTTCGATTCAATATTTCTAAAATAAATTTTGTCCTTATACTGCTTTTCCCTTAAAATCTGTTCTTTGTTCTCATGTACTCTGTATTAGTTTATTTCTATAAAAAATAAGTGATATATTATAAGTGAAAAAAATGTTTTATTTTGATATATTTTACAAGAAAGAATTTGCTTCTGATGTTATATTTTGTCATTTTTTATTTGCGAGCAATAAATCTTGTAGGTAATCGATCTGTAGATCGATATAAATTATATGTGCAATGCGGCTTGTGCGCAATAATGTCGTGTGTGCAAACGTGCAATCGTCCCTTAATTTTTTATTTGTGCGCAATAGAGCTTGTAGGCAATCGATCTGTAGGCAATAATATCATGTGTGCAATGCGGCTTGTGTGCAATAGTATCTTGTGTGCAAACGTTTATTTGTCTCTTAATTTTTTATTTGTGCGCAATAGAGCTTGTAGGCAATCGATCTGTAGGTGTTTCGTACAAGCTCACGCATGAGCCTAGGCTTGTGATTTAGTGAGGGAGGAAGCGACACACGACTTTTACTGTTTGAGGGAGAGATCATATATTCACATAGTCAATCAGAATATTCAAAGTTGAAATTCGTCAAACATGTTTAAATTAGTTCACATAAAATACAAATGCGAGTTACATAATATAAAATAATACTCAGACGAATGGTCCTTTCATCAACTGATATAATTAAGCACACCTCGTAACACTCATCTCATTACATGAATTCTAAATCCTGAATTCTATGACCAGCAGTATTTGTTTCGTATTTCCATTGTACGTAATTTCAATTACTATTATTCATCAGATCATAGCTTGCATCATGATAGATTCGGATAAACAGACCATTCGTATGAAACAGATCACATATAAATCAAAATAACACAAAAATAGATAAGCATTATTCATAGAAAGTCAATTACATATGAGGAATAGATTGATACGTCATATATTCCTTTATAACGTAACGTCCTTTCTCCTTCTAATAGTCAATGGCCTTGAATGTAGCTAATCTTGCGATAGAAATATAATCAGATGAAGATCGTTGATGCGAGAGAAGTATTATACCAAATTATACATCCTTTGTTTTATGAATATCCTATTTGATAAGATATGTGAGAGGAGAGACGTATCAATCTATACGAATAATATATGTATCGTCAATCACCGTCGTTTCGCGTAGTTCGCAAAGAAATCAAGTTATATCTTACAGTTGACGTTATAAATTCGTAAACGTGCGAAAGAATCTTTGCTTAAATCTAACATGAAAATAGTCTTAAACGCAAAGGAAATATCGTAATATGAATAACGCTGTAAATAATATAAACAGCGCGAATATGCATTCAGAAAGATTGTTTTTGTTTAACAAATGACAATCCGCTTCGTTGACTTGAATTGAGTAATTAAACTTTATGCAAAATAAAGAAAAGATTGAAATAACGGTTGCAACCTTCGAAATAATACCATTAAAGAAAGATTTTACTGAGCTCAGATTTGACTCCATTTAACGCGTTAAATGTGATGTTCGACTATTGGTTTATAGTCGACACCTCTCATTGAAAGACATTCGACTCATGTAACTTCTCCAGAAATCCGTAACCAAGATCGCATGAAAGAGACGGGAATATTAATCCGCCACACCACTCGATTTTACGAGTGACTTTTGAAACCCGGCCAGGATCTGTGGTTGTCAGAAATCTAAGATTTACCTTATTACTGGAGAAATCTCTGCTTGAATAATATATTCTTATCTTTAAGATATATATCTCTCTCTCGTAGGCTGTTAAGCGCATCATATACTTCAATCTGTTGTTCCTTCGTAAGATATCACGATGCTGTAATGGCGACCCTTCCTTCATGCATTTACACGCAGCGGTGATAGCGTGATCGTTCGCCAGGCCGGTATGGTCCCGTGGCGTATTTCAAATCTCATCTATTGGTTGTAGAAATAATCTTCTCGCCACTTATCTGATATACAGCATCACAACGATATGAAATTTCGATTCGGTTCCTCAATTATTCTACCGGCACGTCTCACATACGAGAACGCTCTTACTCTACGAAAGACTCGAAAAAGAATGAATGCTCGGTGCGTCGCAGGCTCCCGGCATCCGCTTCTCGCCCGCGTAGCTCCTTTTTTCTAACAACACGTTGCTACGCGACTCGCGCTGGGCGCTCCGTAAACACGCATTATGAAACTAGTGTCACCTTCTCGCGTGACACGACTTTATTAGGTTGATACGAACACAGTCGTACCGAATGTCATATATATATGATCTCTCCTCGCGGTCTTTTACCTACATTTTAAACATTCCGCCCGCCTTCGTTAATGTAATTAACGAACTAGTTATAGAGTTTCGTTATTAATCGGAAGAATGCAAAGCTTCGTGATAGGTCTCTGAATCTCCGAAACCTGAGTACGAAGAGTGACCACTCTTATATGACCGTCCTTTCCTGGATGTGTCTTAATCACACGACCCAAAGGCCACTTTGATGGAGGGTATCTTTCGTCCACAACTGAAACCAATGAACCAACTGTTATAGAAGGAACAGCTTTGTTCCACTTATATATCGCGAGGTATCTGTGCAAACAGTCTCGTGACCAATATAATTTAGCGTCGTTCAGTTCTGTCACTGTCAAAGGATTAGAAAATGAGGCTTCGATTGATCCTCGTAATCGGTTTATTACCTTTTTACAAAGAGCAGTTATGCGTATCAAGCGAGTTAAACTAGAGTACTTTGAAACCAAATCCCAAATTTTAGGTGATTTATAATCAATGGTAGTAGCTACCCTAGCAGGTCTCTCTTCTAAATTCTCATCCGCAGAAAGAGAATAAGATTCGTCAGGCCAAGTTGATTTAGGTTGAAGGAGCCAAGAAGGTCCTGTCCACCAAGCTTTAGAATTCAACAGCTGTTGAGGCGTTAAACCTCTTGTCGCTAAGTCGGCTGGGTTGTCCCCACCCGGAATAAACTTCCATACCGCTTGAGGGAGAGTTTTCTGAATAAAACTGACTCGATTTTGAACAAATTCTTTCCACTTAGATGGATGGCCAAGGATCCACGTAAGTGCAACTTGAGAATCTATTCTCAGAAAAATAGGAATATTACCTAACTCCATTACCTTAAGGATATGAAAAACAAGCTTGACTAGCACAACTGCAGCTGTTAATTTCAAACGAGGAATTGTGAGTTTCTTCAAAGGTGCTACCTTTGTTTTTGACGCAATAAAGTAAGTCTTAACATCCCCGTTACTGGAAGTTACTCTAAAATATACGACAGCTGCCATAGCTTGTTGCGAAGCATCACTAAAACCGTGTATCTCGATTAGAGAATCAGACTTGAGTCCGATCCATCTGGGAAACTCGAATTTCGGCATATCTCGCAACGTCTCTATAAAGTCGATCCATTTCTTTGGTAAGCTGTCTGACAACGGTTCATCCCAACCTAATTTACGCGACCACAAATCTTGAACAAATATCTTACCAACGATGGTGATCGGCGACAAAAAACCCATTGGATCAAAAAATCTGGCAATAGTTGACAGTGTAGTACGTTTGGTAACCTTGTTCAATGTAGGAAATTCAATCGTAAATTGAAATGTATCTGATGAAGCTTCCAGGATAATCCAAGAACGTGAATAATATCATTGTCGTTGAACGAAATAGAATGAGACGTAATTTTCCTATCCGATGGAATATGTTTCAAGATATCTGGATGATTACTCATCCATTTTTTCAACAAGAAACCGCCCGCCATGCACAGACGGTCTAATTGAAAGACTTTCTTTTGAGCCTCTTTTACCGAGTCCGCTCCACCATGAAATTCGTCAACGTATCGACCTTTCAGAACGATAGGAACAGCTAATGGGAATCTATGTCCCTCATCTTTCACTAACTGAATGAGTGCTCGTAAAGCTAAGAAGGGTGAGCACACTAGACCGTAAGTAACAGTTGTAAGTACGAAGATAATGATTTTACCCAATGAATCTAACCAAAGGATTCGCTGAAAATCCTAATCTTCAGGATTCACTCTAATCTGACGGAACATCTTCTCTATATCCGCTATAAACACGTATAGAAAGAGTCGAAACCAAAGAAGCACGTTGAACAAATCAGTTTGCAATTTAGCTCCGGTATGCAGTAAATCATTCAACGCTACGCCCGTAGTTGTAGGACTCGATCCGTTAAATACGACTCTTAATTTTGTCGTTAAACTTTGTTCTCTCAGCACCCCGTGGTGTGGAAGATAATATGCTAGAGACGGTTCAGGTTGCGAGCTTGAAACTCTCCTCATATGGTCTAACTGCTCGTACTCGATCATGAAGTCCGAGTATGCTTTTGAAAACTTTGAATTTGATTTAAGTCGATTAGACAAACTAGTCATTAATCGAAAAGCTTTGTTACTGGAGTTTCCGAGTTTCTCTGGGTTTGATTTAAATGGAAGCTTCACAATGTATCTACCATTCGAATCTCTCTTATGAGTGGAAAGGAAATGCTCCTCACATTCCTGCTCTTCCTTCGAAAGGATTGGAGTCTCAGAAGCGGGTATCTCTTCGACTTCCCAAAATCTATGCACTAAATTGTACAGTTCTTTATCAACGGAGATGTGATAAATTTGTCTTTCTACTGAGGAGGTTTTAAACGTCGTTGGCCCTGACACTATCCAACCTAACTTGGTCTCCTGGGCCACTGGAGATCCTTCCGAACCTTTTCTTAATCTATCTTCAAGTAACGAACCGTAAACATCTGCACCCAATATCAAATCGATTGAACCGGGTATGAAGAATTTAGGATCTGCTAGTTGAATGCCTTCTAAATGCGGCCATAATTGTTGAGGTAATTCGGCAGAGGGAATAGGCGTCGTGAGTTTTGGAAGAATGTATGCCGAAATCGTAGTATTAAAATTAGAATTGAAATGTGACTTCAACCTAAAGGAAGTAAGTCCTTTTGTGGTGTTCGCTTTTTGTTTACCTATTCCTAGTAACGTAAGAGATGAGTGCGCCCGAGGTAATCTTAGTTGTTGAACAACGCGTTCCGAGATCAACGAAATTTCCGAACCCTGGTCAAGTAGAGCTCGTACCTTTCTAACTTCTCCTCTATCTGAAATCACCAACACCTGCGCGGTTGCCAACAGTACACACGAGGCGGCTCGTTTTTTATCAACAGTAGAATGTAAGACATTGGCTTTGTCCTGTCCTACTACAGCAGGACTAGGCTGATTTTTAGATTCTGATTTTACATTTTTATTACTCGAAGAACTTTCCGCCCTGTGTATCGTTGTGTGGTGCTTCTTACTACATGTACGACAACGTTTGGCTACTTTACAATTCGATACTCGGTGTTTCCCTAAACAATTGAAACATAATTTATGTTTGTTTACGAGTGCTAACCTTTGAGCGACAGTCTCATCAATATACTTGGGACATCTTATAATGTAATGCTTTTCATTACAAATCGGACAAAGCGATGTGTTCGACGAAGAAGTATCACCAGCCTTTCCCTGGTAATGAGCTTTAGCCGTAACCTTTCGAGACTTCCAAGCTGTCTTTGCTTCGCGAGATTTCTCATAAGCTTGCAGCGAGAAAAGACGAATGATCAGAAAGGTTTTAAGTTCAGGCCAAGTGGGAGGAACTGTTGACGAACCTAGACTATTTTCCCAAGCTTTGATCGATTCTGCGTCCAACCTTCGTACTATGTGGAAAACAAGCATATCATCCCACGTATCTACGGGGCGTTGCAGTGTTTCTAAAGTTCTATAAATCTGAAGAAAAGTAGTATATAACTGCTCAAGCTCTGTTGCAGATTCTCTAGTCATAGGTTTCAAGTCGTGGAGTGATTGTAATGTTGTGTTAACTTGAAGTCTTGGGTTATCGTAAAATGAAAGCAATGACTCCCAAGCCGATGTTAAGTTTTCGGCAGTGAGTGTCGTATTCTGAATTAGTTGAGCAGCAGTACCGGTCAAACTTGTCTTCAAGTATTGCAACTTTTCTATTTTCGAAATATCCTCTTTTAAAACGAGAGAGGTAAACAAGTCTCTGAAATTGAGCCATTTCGACGGTGTTCCATCGAATTTTGGAATATTGATACGAGGAAGTCTACCTTGTTTGTATTGAGATCCATTTGACACAGTAATATCACGAGACAGAGATTGTGTAGATGTACAGTTTGTTGAAATTGGTTGTTCTAGTGATTGATTCGACGAGGAACCTATTGCAACTGGTTGCTCTGCATGAAATTAGCCTTTATCTTTTCTGAAGCTGCTAAATAACAAGCCTCAGTATTCGAATATATCTGTTCCTTAAAATAGGAATGAGTTTTAAGAATCAACGACCTTTCTTCGTTTGGAAGTTCGGCGATAGCCAATAGAATGGCGTCATGCCCTGTACTGAATTTAGTCCAAAGGCCAGTTAGGAAAGACAAGTACCTCTCCGCTCTCTGTCTCGTAATTCCCGCAAACCCCTTGGCGACAAAACTATCATAAGCTTCAGCTATAAATTTTCTTGTCATGCTTTGTTGACCGATACTTTGAATTATCGAATTCATTGTACTGATTTTAGATAACTATTTAACTTGAAAGAAAAGAAAAGAAAAGAAACTCGAAAAGAATCAGGCGGAATGCTTTTCACTTTATCTGTTCTGTAAATCTTCGCGAAACTCGACGTGTCGTCTCCTCAATCCGGATCGGCAATGTAAAGTGACTGAAATACGTATAAATACTTCTTACAAATGATTACTACACTTATCCTTTTATTCAAAATTATCAAGTTGTAAACACGGGTCCGGGATTACAAATCCGGTTAACATCCGGAACCAAATATCCGGCTCGAAGGACCAAATGTTTCGTACAAGCTCACGCATGAGCCTAGGCTTGTGATTTAGTGAGGGAGGAAGCGACACACGACTTTTACTGTTTGAGGGAGAGATCATATATTCACATAGTCAATCAGAATATTCAAAGTTGAAATTCGTCAAACATGTTTAAATTAGTTCACATAAAATACAAATGCGAGTTACATAATATAAAATAATACTCAGACGAATGGTCCTTTCATCAACTGATATAATTAAGCACACCTCGTAACACTCATCTCATTACATGAATTCTAAATCCTGAATTCTATGACCAGCAGTATTTGTTTCGTATTTCCATAAGTTGTACGTAATTTCAATTACTATTATTCATCAGATCATAGCTTGCATCATGATAGATTCGGATAAACAGACCATTCGTATGAAACAGATCACATATAAATCAAAATAACACATAAATAGATAAGCATTATTCATAGAAAGTCAATTACATATGAGGAATAGATTGATACGTCATATATTCCTTTATAACGTAACGTCCTTTCTCCTTCTAATAGTCAATGGCCTTGAATGTAGCTAATCTTGCGATAGAAATATAATCAGATGAAGATCGTTGATGCGAGAGAAGTATTATACCAAATTATACATCCTTTGTTTTATGAATATCCTATTTGATAAGATATGTGAGAGGAGAGACGTATCAATCTATACGAATAATATATGTATCGTCAATCACCGTCGTTTCGCGTAGTTCGCAAAGAAATCAAGTTATATCTTACAGTTGACGTTATAAATTCGTAAACGTGCGAAAGAATCTTTGCTTAAATCTAACATGAAAATAGTCTTAAACGCAAAGGAAATATCGTAATATGAATAACGCTGTAAATAATATAAACAGCGCGAATATGCATTCAGAAAGATTGTTTTTGTTTAACAAATGACAATCCGCTTCGTTGACTTGAATTGAGTAATTAAACTTTATGCAAAATAAAGAAAAGATTGAAATAACGGTTGCAACCTTCGAAATAATACCATTAAAGAAAGATTTTACTGAGCTCAGATTTGACTCCATTTAACGCGTTAAATGTGATGTTCGACTATTGGTTTATAGTCGACACCTCTCATTGAAAGACATTCGACTCATGTAACTTCTCCAGAAATCCGTAACCAAGATCGCATGAAAGAGACGGGAATATTAATCCGCCACACCACTCGATTTTACGAGTGACTTTTGAAACCCGGCCAGGATCTGTGGTTGTCAGAAATCTAAGATTTACCTTATTACTGGAGAATTCTCTGCTTGAATAATATATTCTTATCTTTAAGAATATATCTCTCTCTCGTAGGCTGTTAAGCGCATCATATACTTCAATCTGTTGTTCCTTCGTAAGATATCACGATGCTGTAATGGCGACCCTTCCTTCATGCATTTACACGCAGCGGTGATAGCGTGATCGTTCGCCAGGCCGGTATGGTCCCGTGGCGTATTTCAAATCTCATCTATTGGTTGTAGAAATAATCTTCTCGCCACTTATCTGATATACAGCATCACAACGACATGAAATTTCGATTCGGTTCCTCAATTATTCTACCGGCACGTCTCACATACGAGAACGCTCTTACTCTACGAAAGACTCGAAAAAGAATGAATGCTCGGTGCGTCGCAGGCTCCCGGCATCCGCTTCTCGCCCGCGTAGCTCCTTTTTTCTAACAACACGTTGCTACGCGACTCGCGCTGGGCGCTCCGTAAACACGCATTATGAAACTAGTGTCGCCTTCTCGCGTGACACGACTTTATTAGGTTGATACGAACACAGTCGTACCGAATGTCATATATATATGATCTCTCCTCGCGGTCTTTTACCTACATTTTAAACAGTAGGCAATAATTTTTGTGCGCAAACGAATTATCGGCAAATGGGATGTTGGCAAACGACACTGTAGGCAATCGATTTGTAGGCAAACGGGGCCCTCCCGAATAAAATATCTGTAAAAGAAAAAAATATGATTAGAATCCTCGTTAGAAATGCGTATACAGGGTGATTTAAAACAACCTTTTACCGTTGAAAGTACAGATTCGTGACAAAATTCTGAGACGACTTTTCCTTTTGCAAAATTTTGTCCGATGCTTACTTTCTGTGTTATAATGCAAAATACTTACCCTATCGCTGGCCGAGTACAAGAGGTAGACAGGAGCGGCGCGACTCACCATTAGACGCGGGCGCTTACGTCGGGTGCCCGCTGCGCGATCAGTCGATCAATCAATGGATCGAGCTGCGTCCCAATATTTACTGCAAGCACAGAAAATCTACAGTTCGCATTATGCATAGATTTTCAGAACTGGCAATAACATTGGATAACGATAACCACAATGATACACGCACACACATGCAAGCACGTTCACTCACTCGGGTTACTGTTTTCTTTCACAAACTTCACTTATACACTTAACTTTACACTTTTTACTCACATACTTAAAAATGTGCAATTATTATTAACAATACACAATGAGTCGCTTACCATGTTTACGCAAGCGTTACTTCTGTAGTAAGTTACTGAAATTATCGTTTACGATAATCCACTCCGCGTAAACGGAGGTCTCTGCATAATTCACTCCGCGTAAACGGGAGTCTAGCAGAATTATCGTAAATTACTACAGAAGTAATGCTCGCGTGAACGTGGTAACTGTCAACTTGCTGTGTTTACTGTTTACAACAAGATGCACTGTTACCCTTTGAGTGTAGAAAGGTGTAGAGGTGCGCGCCATCTCTAGTTACCGACGCGTATCTTTCCGGGAAACCGATCCACGATACACTCGGTTCGCTACTATCAGACTAGCACTGCACTACGTTACACTGTCGAGTGTAAACGTCCGATTGCATGGTTAATGCCTCAGAATTTTAAACACGGAATTTGCGCTTTTTACTTCGTTTCCGGAAAAAATATTGTTGCAAATTCTCTGAGAGATGTTCCTCGTAATAAAATATTTGGTTGCCCTAAAAAGGGCAGATTTGTTATCTTTATAATAAATGTTCAAGTGGCCACCGTTCATCTCGATGCAAGCTCTCATGCGTCTCAATAGGTTTCTTGGAATCTTCTCCATAATGTCGTCTTCGATAGTCCAAATGGCATTGTAGAGCTTGTCATTTAATTCTTCCACGTTCTCGGGAAGCTTTTTGTAGATCATTTCCTTGCAGTATCCCCACAGGAAGAAATCTAATGGATTGATGTCCGGAGATCTTGCGGGCCAACGTATCGGGCCGTATCGGCCCATCCAACGCCCGGGAAATTGCCGATTCAAATATTGTGTGACCACTCTTGCGTTGGTGGACCAGCACCATCTTGTTGGAATATTATTCTTCCTTTGTCCGCCAGTGGTATGTCTTCTAAAAATTCTGGCAAATTGTTTTCCAAAAATTGCAAGTACGATGCGCCATTTAAGATGTCAGGAAGGATAACTGGGCCTAGGATTTTCGTGCCCATTATCCCAGCCCAGACATTTATTTTCCAGCGAACTTGAAAATTTTTAACTCGAGTGACGTTAGGATTCTCGTCGTTCCACACATGCATATTGTGCGAGTTGAAAATTCCTTCCCGTGTAAATAGCGATTCATCGCTGAATATTACACGAGAAGGAAATTCCGGATCCTCATGTACTCTCGTTAGAAAATCTTCACAGAATATTCTTCTATTTTCATAGTCTTCGTTTCGTAAGTCCTGCACGCAGGTGTAGTGATAGGCGTGCAATTTCTTTTCCTTCAGAGTTCTCTGGACAGTGGAATAAGACAATCCGTGCTCTCGAGCAATAACACGAATACTTTTTTCGGGTTCTTCCTCGACAGCACGAAGGATTGTCTCGACATTCCGCACATTTCTCGCATCGCGATTTCTACCGGTGTCCTTTTTTTCCGGTAAGACGCTGCCGGTCTCGTGCAATCTTTGAGCCGCCTCAAGTATAACGGGGGCCGACGGATGTCTTTCTCGGTTGGGGTACTACTCGGCGTATCGTCTAGCAGCAACGGCAACCTGACCGTGGCACTCTCCGAGTGCCATCAGCATATCGTAGTATTCTTCGCTTGTGTATGCTGCCATGTCTCGTCCTCTTGGCTCTTCTAATAATCGAAGGATTATTGACGCAGGAATCGATTGTTTCATCCTATTTATACGATCTTCGCGGGGGGTCGATATCCCCTCCCGCGCTCCCTCGACAAATCATCGGTTTCGCGCATCGCGTCGTGCCCACGCGCCACGCGACACCCGCGCACCACGCGATGCGCGAAACCGATGATTTGTCGAGGGGGCGCGGGAGGGGATATCGACCCCCCGCGAAGATCGTATAAATAGGATGAAACAATCAATTCCTGCGTCAATATTCCTTCGATTATTAGAAGAGCTAAGAGGACGAGACATGGCAGCATACACAAGCGAAGAATACTACGATATGCTGATGGCACTCGGAGAGTGCCACGGTCAGGTTGCCGTTGCTGCTAGACGATACGCCGAGTTGTACCCCAACCGAGAAAGACATCCGTCGGCCCCCGTTATACTTGCGGCGGCTCAAAGATTGCACGAGACCGGCAGCGTCTTACCGGAAAAAAAGGACACCGGTAGAAATCGCGATGCGAGAAATGTGAGGAATGTCGAGACAATCCTTCGTGCTGTCGAGGAAGAATCCAAAAAAAGTATTCGTGTTATTGCTCGAGAGCACGGATTGTCTTATTCCACTGTCCAGAGAACTCTGAAGGAAAAGAAATTGCACGCCTATCACTACACCTGCGTGCAGGACTTACGAGACAAAAACTATAAAAATAGAAGAATATTCTGTGAAGATTTTCTAACGAGAGTAGATGAGGATCCGGAATTTCCTTCTCGTGTAATATTCAGCGATGAATCGCTATTTACACGGGAAGGAATTTTCAACTCGCACAATATGCATGTGTGGAACGACGAGAATCCTAACGTCACTCGAGTTAAAAATTTTCAAGTTCGCTGGAAAATAAATGTCTGGGCTGGGATAATGGGCACGAAAATCCTAGGCCCAGTTATCCTTCCTGACATCTTAAATGGCGCATCGTACTTGCAATTTTTGGAAAACAATTTGCCAGAATTTTTAGAAGACATACCACTGGCGGACAGAGGAAGAATAATATTCCAACAAGATGGTGCTGGTCCACACAACGCAAGAGTGGTCACAGAATATTTGAATCGGCAATTTCCCGGGCGTTGGATGGGCCGATACGGCCCGATACGTTGGCCCGCAAGATCTCCGGACATCAATCCATTAGATTTCTTCCTGTGGGGATACTGCAAGGAAATAATCTACAAAAAGCTTCCCGAGAACGTGGAAGAATTAAATGACAAGCTCTACAATGCCATTTGGACTATCGAAGACGACATTATGGAGAAGATTCCAAGAAACCTATTGAGACGCATGAGAGCTTGCATCGAGATGAACGGTGGCCACTTGAACATTTATAATAAAGGTAACAAATCTGCCCTTTTTAGGGCAACCAAATATTTTATTACGAGGAACATCTCTCAGAGAATTTGCAACAATATTTTTTCCGGAAACGAAGTAAAAAGCGCAAATTCCGTGTTTAAAATTCTGAGGCATTAACCATGCAATCGGACGTTTACACTCGACAGTGTAACGTAGTGCAGTGCTAGTCTGATAGTAGCGAACCGAGTGTATCGTGGATCGGTTTCCCGGAAAGATACGCGTCGGTAACTAGAGATGGCGCGCACCTCTACACCTTTCTACACTCAAAGGGTAACAGTGCATCTTGTTGTAAACAGTAAACACAGCGAGTTGACAGTTACCACGTTCACGCGAGCATTACTTCTGTAGTAATTTACGATAATTCTGCTAGACTCCCGTTTACGCGGAGTGAATTATGCAGAGACCTCCGTTTACGCGGAGTAGATTATTGTAAACGATAATTTCAGTAACTTACTACAGAAGTAACGCTTGCGTAAACATGGTAAACGACTCATTGTGTATTGTTAATAATAATTGCACATTTTTAAGTATGTGAGTAAAAAGTGTAAAGTTAAGTGTATAAGTGAAGTTTGTGAAAGAAAACAGTAACCCGAGTGAGTGAACGTGCTTGCATGTGTGTGCGTGTATCATTGTGGTTATCGTTATCCAATGTTATTGCCAGTTCTGAAAATCTATGCATAATGCGAACTGTAGATTTTCTGTGCTGGCAGTAAATATTGGGACGCAGCTCGATCCATTGATTGATCGACTGATCGCGCAGCGGGCACCCGACGTAAGCGCCCGCGTCTAATGGTGAGTCGCACCGCTCCTGTCTACCTCTTGTACTCGGCCAGCGATAGGGTAAGTATTTTGCATTATAACACAGAAAGTAAGCTTCGGACAAAATTTTGCAAGAGGAAAAGTCGTCTCAGAATTTTGTCACGAATCTGTACTTTCAACGGTAAAAGGTTGTTTTGAATCACCCTGTATAAAGAGATACATCATTAAATATCATTAAAATGTATATCATTAAAAAAAAATATATATATACATATATGTAAGATATATAAGATTGTTTGTTGTTGATGGTTGCTGATACAACCTTGACGAAGGTTCGCACACTAAGGCGGAAGGACTTTAAAATAACGGCTCCAAATTATTGAGATAAAATATATAGTTTAATGTCAATGTTGGCGGTAGAGGCGAGCGGTATCACAAATTGCACTTAGAACGATGCGGTTAAATGCACGCACTCTGGTTTTTGTATTACGGAGACGACAACGGTACACGAAAGACGGTAATGAGACGAAGCACCGCGACGTAGACTCGTTCGCGGGCGACAGAGCTCGGAATTCGCTCTGAGTTCGAGGCGCACGTGGAGATGCACTCAGATGCACGCCGCACAGCCGGTACGGTCCTCGCGTGTAATGCAGGGAACCGAGATCACGAAAAGGCGTAGGCGCATTATTCTCAAGATGCACGTTACAATTGCCAAAATTCGAACCGTCTCTTTACACGTTGGAATGTCGACTCAGGCGATCATCGTCTGCCGACCCGAGCGTTGTTTACGCCGACGGATCGGGCCGGCTCGGCCTTGCTCGTCACGCGTAACGCTGAGCGTACGACACGCGGGCGCAAGCGGAGCGCGCGAGAGATCGGGTTGAAAATTAACGATTAAACTGAACGTTTATTCCTAAACAAAGATATATATCTTTCCTTTTTATATTAATATATTTTTTACATATGTTGCATAGATTTCGTGTAATTTGTTTCTGTTATTGGCTGTAGTTCCGAAAAGCCCATACCTCCGATCGTTCTGAAATTTTGTATACTATTATATTTTGATGTGCTAATTATGAATATGTCAATGAAAATTGGCGCAAAGGTCATTTTCTAGGTAAAAATTTCAAAAAAAATTTTTTGCATATTTTTTAATTATCTAAATAAATATACATTATAGAACAAAAAGTTTCAAATAAAAATTGTACGTCTCTTAAAAACGCAACTTTTATATTCTATACGCTATTACTGTAAAAGCAGTACTTAACAAGAAAAATACAAATGAACATTCAATTCCATTCACCTGACATATAAAATCTGTATATCTATTAAATCTTCGCCTTACTAAAGTGATGAGTCTACCATATACTAAAAATATTGATACTGAAAAGATTAGCAAGGCCCCGTACGCAAGGTAGAAGGTTTCATTCACCTGACAAGGTTATAGTGGCGCGCTTTACAAGTATGTGCTTCCTAAGTTGAAGCACATACAAAGAACACACTTGTAAAGCGCGCCACTAACCTATAGGTTAGTGACGCGCTTTACAAGTATGTGCTTTCTAAGTTGAAGCACATACAAAACACACACTTGTAAAGCGCGCCACGAACCTATAGGTTAGTGACGCGCTTTAAAAGTATGTGCTTCCTAAGTTGAAGCACATACAAAGCACACACTTGTAAAGCGCGCCACTAACCTATAGGTTAGTGACGCGCTTTACATGTATGTGCTTTGTAAGTTGAAGCACATACTCTCTATTCTCTGCTTTAAATAGTACTTTTCTTAATATACCAACAATTCGCTACTTTAGCTAACTTTCCTTCGTTCATACATGTACTATTTCCACATAAATATCAGTCATTTATGTCTATTAGTACTCAAAATGACTGCTATATTTGTCAAACTTTTTTTGTTAATAACTTTTTAACATACAACGAGCGACGGCTAAAAACTTTTGAAGGTCACTCAGGGTCATGACCTTGACAAAATATGCCAAGGTCAAGGCCATCGAGGGATGGTCCCCTGATCGATATATTTACCATTTTTTGTTATCTCGTTTTTTCTCACATTTTTCTCGTTAAGTACTGCTTTTACAGTAATAGCGTATAAAACATAAAAGTTGTGTTTTTAAGAGACGTACAATTTTTACTTGAAACTTTTTGTACTAAAATCTATATTAATCAAGATAATTCAAAAATATGCAAAAAAATATTTCTTTATTTTTACCTAGAAAATGACCTTTGCGCCAATTTTCATTGACATATTCGTAATTAGCATATCAAAATATAATAGTATACAAAATTTTAGAACGATCGGAGGTATGGGCTTTTCGGAACTTTATCCCTGTTATTTTGCAAAATCCTTAGGAAATCCACAAATAACCGCTATATTGCGGAATGAATAAAAATTAATGAGATTTGTTAAATCCTTAATTTCTATTCAAAATAAGGACAAATTGTGAGTTTGAATGTTTATTAATTTATATTTATAAATATAATTATATAAACATGAAAATCAAATGGCCAATTTTCGAGCAAAACAATGGATATACTTTTAAACCGTAAACGATTTATATTTATTGTGACGTGACGGTTCGCCGCGCGTGGCAGCGTCCCGCCGCCGTCACAGGGCGCGGGTTCGCGCCCGCGGGCGACCCGGGAGAAAAACCGCGAAATCTCCAGGGGGCCTTCAGAAATAGAACGCTTACGTTTACTTATCTTTTTTTTGTATTTAATTGTATGAAAACGCGACACCTCACCGAGGCACCGCGCCTCAGCAGTGGACACGAGAATCAGCGACGGAGACGGGATGTGCGACCAGGGTCAAGGCGGCGACAGGACGGGGCGAGATCGGCGTGGGGTCCGGCCGCGGGGCGCGGGGCTTACGCGCGTGGCCCAACGGAGCGGCGATGAGCCGCCAAGGCCGCGAAAAGGCCTCCCCCCCCCCCCCCCGAGGAAGCGAGGGTCGTCTCCCGGAACAACCCCGGAGAATCCGGGCGGGCCCGGGACGCCTGGCCAGCGTCCCTGCGGCCCGCGAGGGAGGCATCGGACGAGGGGGAGTCCGGCCCGAACGCGCGAACCATCGGGTGGAGGAGTCCGCGACACGCAGGGTGCCCGAAGGATTCAAGGGACCCCGCCAGATACCGGCGACATGGCGCGTGTGATCAGCGACGCGCCCGGCCCCGATTGGTCGCGACACCGCGCCGAATTATCGCGCAACCTCCAGGGAGGGACAAGCGCTTGATTTTCCTATCGAGCGAACCGCTCGATCTCTTCTGGGTCGTCCGGCAAGGCGTCAAGTCGTCTCGCGCATTAAGTTTCCGCAAAGTTATCGCGACTATTTGTGAGTGCCGCCAGGGAGCTGATCACCCCGGCGCCCTGTGACGAGGATCCGGCGACGTCCACGAGGGGTCAGCGGATTAGGTGAGGTTGTAACCGGACACGTTAGGTCACGCGTGATACGACTCATTCATCATTATTACCGAATTATCTAAGATTCGTGAAAACACGTTCGCCACTCGATTTTATCCGTTAAATCGAGAAAGGTAAGTATACAACTAACCGTATCTGTCGACTAATTCTCCCTTTTTTTTCTGTTTCAGGTGCTCCGGACTGCTGCTGCTACTGGCCGCTCGTCGCCGCTGGATCTTCAACACGGAAGCCGCTTCTACCAACGATGCTCGGACCTCGTTCGCCTCGGACGGACCCACAGGATCGTCGCAGAATCTCAGGTAAGTATCGTATACCACACGCTTGTATCTCAAGCAAAGTGCATTTACTCGCACTTGATTTCTTTATTTTGCAGGAATATCGAATTGCGAAGTATCTCCCGCTTGGAAGGTGACTCAGGACGGGTCACAGGATATCGTCGAATGAACTCTTACACTCAGGATATCACTTTATATAACAATGTATTTATTTAAAAAGAATATATTTAATTCTGACAACAATTGGCCAATCAGTACACAAAAACTTCACAACGTTTCAACCCAGGGTTCGGGTCCTTATCAAGTGATCTACGAAACAAAATTAGAGCGAGGCGTCAATAACATCGTCACGGTTTAAAATAAAATATAACAGAAAAAGAATTTCCTGTAGTCAGTACAGATTTAAAGAGCGGAACAAAACTTAGATTACCTGATGGAGAAAAGAGAGCCATCGCTAACACATTCTCAATCTACCGCAAATGAGATTTTGACCGAAACATCATACATGAAGAGGCTAGAAATTAATAACGCAAAAAATAAGTATGACGTCAAGGCAGACCAAATTAAAAAGAGAGTAATTATTTACAAGGAGAATGTCCAACAATGGCACCAATTCATAATTGCGTAACACACGAGCAAAACTTGCAGTATTAAATTAATAAGATTGACAATTTATCAAAGCACAAAACGAATCATGTTCACGCGATGGACAGTAGGAACAGACTGACAGTCTCACAAAGGTTTGAAAATTATAAAGAACGATCGAAGGTTGTACAAGTAAACACCGCAGCAAGAAACAATTATATGTTCGAGATAACATTATCATAAATCGGATTTAATTTTTCCGTGTCTTTTTGGAGATTTATAGTATCCGAAAATTTTTTAATTAGCAACATTTCAGCAATTTCTCTTTTTTTGGTGTGCTTTTCACGATGCAGTATCTCCACCTCAGACCATTTAAAGTTATGGCCATAGGATGCGCGATGCTTGCTGACCACAGAACGCTTACAATCGTCTTTCTTTATATCATTCACATGCTCCGCAATGCGCGTTTTTAAGTGACGTTTTGTTTGTCCAATATAGGACGCACTGCAATTATCACAATTGATTCTGTAGACTAATTCAGTCGAAAGATCTTTATCAAGACGGTCCTTTCCTCTCCTTATGATAACGTCTAATCTTTTAGGAATGGTGTGAACAGTATCAAGGCCGATATTATTAAGTGTAAGACGTATATCCTCACCAAGACCTTTAACATAAGGTAGTACGACGCATCTACGTGGATCAAATAAATTAATGGGAGTGCTATCAACATCCCGTTTATGACGAAGTTGTTTAGTTCTAATATTAATGTGTTTGTTAATAAAATTGATGGGAAAAGAATTGTTCAAATGTATCTTTTTGACTATATTAATATTAGATTCATGGAAGCTTTCATCCGACAATAAAATAGCTCGATCGAGAAGGCTCGTAATCGTGTTGACCTTATATTTTAGTGGGTGGCTAGAAAAATAGTTAATGTATCGGCCGGAAAAAGTGGGTTTTCTATACCAATTGGTGATCAGCCGGTTTCCATCCCTAATGACCACAGTGTCGAGAAACGGGAGAGAATTGTTACTTTCAAGTTCATAAGTGAATTTAAGTCGTGGATGATAAATGTATTTATTCATGTATATTTGAATAAACAGTCATTACATTTCGATTTACAGTGATTTTCATTCACCCGCGGTGTCGCGTCGTGATCGATAGTTGCAGTTCGCTCGTAGCGCATAAAATCGCGTAAACTCGAAATAAATTGTCCAACGATCCGCAACACGGGTATCATCGGTTGTCACGAGAATACACAGTATCCTCCCGTATGACTGTCCTTGGTTTCGTACACGGATGTCGGATTCGGAAAATTTCACAAGTCTCGCTCGCACATACGATTCGCGAATAATTGTCGAATATCGCTCGGTATGTCGGATCCGCGGTTGTATCGAGAGACGTGTCATACGATTCACGCTCTCCCGTCAGTCTCCTATACTCGCTACGCGTATACCTCGCACAACTTTTCACTGTCGCGAAAATCTTTCGTATTCGCGGTTATCCGGACATCGCTCCGTACGCGGGATCACCGGTTGTAAAGAGAGCTATAACGGATACGTGTTGTCGGTACCAGCTCTCCCAATACTCCTCGAGTGTTCGCTGGTGGATGGGCGCATCCCCTCCTAGCGGGTACCCCCACTCTTGTTATTACATCAGCCGTCACGTGATCGTCGCCTGATCGCAACTACGCGTCGGATAAACAGGTTCGACAAACACACAGGAATGTTGTTTGTCTGCCCGTTATGTTTCGTGCTCGTTGGAAACTATTTATTAGACTGATCGAACATAAAATATAATTCGATTTCACGCGTTGTACCTTGATACCAGATTATGCATGAATTTTCCAATCTAGGCCACGTACATCGCTCAGGCTTTGCATCTACCCTTATGGTCGTTCGCTAATTACATAAATATGCTCATTTTTCGACTCGGACATGTGTGCCGGGTTTTCGCGGCACCATCGTCGGATTCGCACGGGACCGCGATATTAGCGTTATTCGGCACCTCTTAATGCCCTCCGCGATAATTTTATTAACATTGCACTCGTGTGCCAGGTTGTTCGGGCACACTCGACAAATCGAAGCGGGATCGCGATATTAGGGGTCGCTATGGGCTCGAAAATGCATCCGTAGTGGTCCTTTCCCCGTAGATGGTCCGGGAGTCGAACTTCCGGCACAGGCGTCGTAGCTCGACGGGACTTGGTGCGTCGCACTCCTGGTGACCCGTAGAGACGTTCGCACACGGTTGTTCCAGGGGAAGGTGTCCGTGCTGGGCGTTTCCGGCACCCAGGTCGGATCAGGGCGAAAGTCGCTAGTTAGGCTATTTAGGACCTCCGCAGACCATTCCCGATGGCCATTTGGTCATACAAGGTGTGTGCCAAGATTTTCCGGCACATGGCTCAAAATCATAATTAATCATTAATTATGCCTTAATTAGCATCTCAATAACACGTTGCTGACGTTAGTTTACCTGAACCATGCATGTGCCGTGTTTTCCTAGCACATGCCTCAGACACGGTTGCCATCACGATCGTTGTGTTCGCTGACGTCCTAATGACGCTCATGAGTCGCCTCGCGGCGATATGTCCCATGTGACGTGACTTTCACGCACGACGCATTTACTCCGCTGCAACTCGCTCGGACGCGTGTAATTGTTCGCGCTGATGCGCGATAACGCTGAATCACGGGGTTATCCCCTTATATCTCATAATATTGAGTCGTCGGAGCGACTCTAATCAACTCTCGGATCATATTGATTCGCATACATGACAGAAAATCAAAAGGAAATGAAAGGGGAACATAAATAATCATTAATCGCCATGAGTGGCCTTTAATAAAAAAAAACGAACAAAATGAAATCTTTACTCTAACGGCGATCGGCCGTTCAGTTTCGGGTCGCGTACTCGTGTCGTACGCGGGCGCAAAGTTCAAGTGTCCTCATTACTATTCCTACGTGCTAAATGCTTATCACTAACGGCTTGTAGCGCCGTGACGCTATAACGCATGTTGAGCGGGGGTGTCTTAACGCTATCCCCGGGGGGCTAAATTAGCTATGCTCGAAGGACCAGAGGGGGGTAGTTATAATCCCCCTCACGACTAAGTTAGCGAAATAGGCGAAAGAAGGCGAGCGCATGCATGTGACTAAAAGCGACTCACCGCTCGGTCGCCCGTCGTCTCCCGGTTGACTCCGACTCTCGTCCCGTCCTCGTCGCATTCCCACGTGGCCAGGCTCTGCCGGTCCGGTATGCAGGCGGATGCAATAGGCAAGGTTGCAGGCAGCGAGCAGGCACAGGTGCAAAGCGTAAAGCGGGCACAAGCAGGCACAAGCAGACGAAAGCACGAGCAAGCAAGGCAGGCGAAAGATCGGTCCCCAAGAGTGGGGGGAAGATCGCGGTCGGACGTCCGAAACTTCGTGCGCGTACGAATGCTCCTTACGGATGAGCGGTTTTACGATGAGTGAGGCTCGCGGTCCTGAAACGTGCCGCGAGCGAGTACTTGCTCCCCTTTTTGGGGGTAATCGCTGCCGTCGGTGGATCAACGATGGCAGCACCAATTGTTGAGTCGCATGATTCAAGATTGTCCCGATCGCGATCCACCGACGTCACGCGAACATTAACAATTGGCACTAATAATCAAATATGCAATTAATAACTAAATGTGCGCAACTAATAACTAAATGTGCCAATCGGCACTAATCGAAATCAAACAAGCTGGATAAAGCAATCATAATCTAAAATAAACAAAGACAGTTAATCAGATATATGTACAAGTCGATACGCCGAACATACCGCCCACCAAAATACGACGTATTTTCTATGCTTTATTGGTCGTCCTCTGGTGAATTGTCCATCGGCAAGGGACACAATTTCACCAGAGGACGAGTAAGAGGGTCATCCGCTATCCTCACTGTGGCGACTCGAGAGATGCCGTCGCGGCCCGGGTGCAGCTCCGTTATTCGCCCCCGCTTTCACTGAAGGGGAGGAGCGTTTTCATTTTTCAATAGGACCAGCGTGTTTTTTTGCACCGGGTCAGGTAATGACTTTAACCATTTCGGTCGCTGCTGCAGAGTGTGCAAATACTCCTCATGCCAACGCCTCCAAAATTGTTGGTGCAAGTGTTGCACCAGTTGCCATCGATCAAGTCTACCTATCGGCACCGGCTCCAGGTCCGGATACGGAACCGCTACGAGAGGCTCCAAGGTGAGGAAATGCCCCGGCGAGAGCCCCTCGAGGTCATTAGGATCGGAGCTAGTAGGGCACAGAGGCCTGGAGTTTAGGATGGCCTCTATTTGCGTTATAAGAGTGCCGAATTCCTCTACGGTGAGGATCTGCGCTCCCACGACGCGTTTTAAATGGGTCTTCATATATTTGACCCTGGCCTCCCAAAGGCCACCGAAGTGTGGCGCAGAGGGAGGGTTAAACGACCATCGAATCTGTTCTCGTTTTGAGGCGGCTTGCATGCAACTGATGAGCTCCCGATGAGCTCCGACAAAGTTCGTGCCGCAATCGCTATACATCCGCGAACAGCGGCCACGCCTAGCAATGAAGCGCCTCAGAGCCGACAGGAACGATTCGGTGGATAGAGAGAATGCGAGTTCCAAGTGAACTGCCTTCGTGGCAAAACAAACAAACAGGCAAACGTAGGCCTTAAACGCGGTCGCTCCGCGAGAACGACGATGATAAATTAAGAATGGCCCGGCATAATCGACTCCGGCGATTGAAAAGGGCTTAGCCTGGCGCACGCGATCTAGAGGCAGGTCCGCCATGGGCGGTTGCATAGTACGAGGGTTCGCCCGAAAGCATTGATAGCATCGCGACAGACAACGTTTAATGGCCTGTTGGGCTCCCTGAATCCAGAAATTTTGCGACAGGATATATTGTAGCGCTCGACGCCCCGGATGCAAGTGTAGACGATGGGTGCGCTCGATTATGAGTTCCGTGAGCCGATGTTTGTTAAGTAACAGTGCCGGGTGCTTGGCCTCATACGGAATTGCGGAATGGGTCAGTCTACCGCCCACCCTGAGGACTCCGCGCGCATCCAAGAAAGGCGCGAGTTTTTGAAGAGGTTTCGAGCACTTTTGCTTGTGCTTTAGTCTGTCGAGATCCTCTGCGAAGCAACAAGATTGAACAAATCTAACGAGATATAGTAAAGTCGAATGGAATTCAATTTGGTCTATAACTAAAGTTTTATGGAGCGAATCTGATTTAAGTCGGTTGACGAAACGCAAACAATAAGCAAATACTCTAACTAATTTATCTAATGACGAGAAGCGATCGAGAAGCGAGTCAATAACAGCGGCAGAGTTCACGGCATCAGGATTCGCGGAGACAAAGACGCGTGATTTGTCCTCCTCTTCAGGAAGATTATCGACTTCCGATATCGTTTCTGGAGAAGGTTCAAATTTAATTAGCCACGCAGGGCCAGTCCACCAAATCGGGTGGTCCACTAACTCCTGCGGGAACAAGCCCCTTGAGCAACAGTCGGCTGGGTTAGACTTAGTGTCGATATGTTTCCAGCAAGAGATATCTGTGTTGGACTGGATGCGGGTGTTAAGAATAAGAATCTCAAATAGAGGACTGTCGCGTCGCGCGGCCTAGTGCCGATCGAGGTAACCGCTCCTGACGCGGAGCGTTGATCCTGACTATCACGCCGGAGTAGCGTGAACGAGCGTTTTTTGCCACGCGGAGCTTCGTATACGACCAGATCAGTCATCCCCGGTCGTCGCCCGACAAGAGACAAGAATTCGGCGTTGTAAAAGAGATACGTCGTAATAAAAGACAGTTTGAATATCGAAGGCTTTCTTGGATCGATTTCCTAGTGTTGGTGCGCTTCCCGACCTTTCGTTCGCGAACGTGCATGTGCTTTCTTTTCAGTAGAGAGACGAGACGGTTTTCGGGCCATTAAAATCGTTTGGAGAGCGGCGATACGCGATTGCCGTGGAACGGACGGGAGCCATTTTCAGGAGAGAGGGAGAGAGGCCCGCAACGCCTTGCGAGGCGACTCACACCGCATGACTTGTACTGATAAACAAAATTAAACGCTGAGAAAGACGGACTCCGGGTAGGATCTGCTCGTTTCTCAACATATGGTGACCCCGACGTGATAGTGCAAGTGAGGAAAGTGTGCGTTGCGAGTGACATAGGATATCGTCGAGTTTGGTTAATTAAGCGTCTTTCGTGTTACCTACGGGATCGAGAACGCGATGACGACGTACGAGGAATTGAGTAATTCGAGGAAGAGGCAGCGCAAGCTATTGAACACATTATTTGCAGATTTCGATAAGTACTTATTAACGCCAGGGGCCTCGAGACTTGAGTTGATGTCTACGTACGACCTTCTCGTCAAGACCAGCGACAAGGTTGCTGCGGTGGACGATTCTATTTTAGCATTATTGATATCAACAAAGTCGGAGGATAGAATCTTAGATGAGGAACAGATAGACGTGAAGAAATGGATGCTGTGCGCTGCGAAGAGGAAAGTACAATACGAGGATATTATAAAGAAGCTTGACACTGCTTCGAAACATGGAAATGGTGATACGACGAACTCGATGTTTAAGTATCACAAGATTGAGTTGCGCAAATTTGGAGGAGATATTCGGCAGTGGATAACGTGGTGGGCGCAGTTTGAAAAAATCCATGAAGATGGAAGTTTGAGCGTCACAGACAAGTTTAATTTTTTGATTCAGTGTATGACTGCTGATTCGGAGGCAAAGAGGATTGTGGACTCATATCCGGTTAATGAAGCGAATTACTTGAAGGTGATCGGCGCACTGAGAGATCGATACGGACGCCCGGAATTACTGTCGGAGACTTATGTACAAGACTATATCAGGCTGGTGATTCACTGCGCGACTAGTAAGGAAAAGGTGACCTTGGCAGAGTTATACGACGATGTGACCAGTAGAGATAATGCGATTTCATCGCTCGACATCTCGTCGGACAAGTACGTTGACATCCTGAAAACAGCGCTTGTGGAGGCGTGTTTGCCTACGGAGATTCTGCTGGCTTGGCAACGCAAGGAGAAAGGCGATAAAAAACATACCTATGAGCAGCTAGTGGAATTTATCCGACTGGAAGTGCATAACGAACAGAGGCGGTGCTTGCAGAAGGACGTGATAGGAGGCGCGGCGCAGATTTCGGGCGTGAAAGCGAAAGCGAAGAAGGAAAAGGGAATCAATTCAGAGAATGTTCCTACGGCGGCAGGTCTGGTTACACACCAAGGTGAAAGGCGCGAGTGTTGTTTCTGCAAACGGAATCATCTGTCGGAGGACTGTTATAAGACCCGCTCGATGTCCTTCGAGGAGAAGAGGAGATTGTTGACAAAAGCGGGAGTGTGTTTTGTGTGTATGAAATACAAGCACCTGGCGAGGGACTGCAAGGCGAAAATAACTTGCGCGGTGTGCAAGAAGAGACATCTTCCAATCTTGTGTCCGGATGTAAAGATCAAAGATCAACCGAAGCCTAAGGACGAAGAGAAATCAGATTGCGCAGGTGAAAAGGGCGCCAAGGCGGTGGATACCCTCATGCGAAGTTCGACGTCGGGCTTAGGTATTCCGTTGCAGACGATGACCGTAAGGATGATCGGAGGCGAAATAAGGCAAGTGCGTGTTTTGCTAGACAGTGGCGCGCAACGCTCTTGTGTGTTGGCGCGCACAGCGCAGAAGATGGGCTATAAACCTGTTGGCAAAGAAAAGCTGACCCACACGTTATTTGGAGGAGGAAAGACGCCGGAGCGCGAGCATACTAAGTACACTGTAGTTCTGGAAAGTATAGTCAACGACTATAGATGTAAATTTGACTGTCTAGATCAGCCCACGATATGCGGGAATATCCTTTCAGTCGGCCTTGGGTTTTGCGCGGATGAACTGAAGCAGAAAGGATACGGCTGCCCGATGGTGATCAAGGTTCGGCAGATATTGATGTCTTAATAGGGAATGATGTCTATGGGAAACTGTTGACTGGTAGGGTGGAGCAACTTTCTTGCGGACTGACTGCTGTAGAGACGAAGTTAGGCTGGGTCCTGTCCGGGAAGTTGGTGACACGGCAAAATTTGGTTTACACAGGCAGCGCTATGGCAACCACGATGTCGCTATTCAATGATGCTTCTGTCGCGGAACTCTGGTCATTAGAGGCCATTGGAATCAGAGATGATGTGACCCGCAAGACGAACAAGGAGTTGGAAGCAGAAACAAAGAGGTACTTTTTGGAGACAGTGCGGAGAGATGATGAAGGACGGTACGTCGTGCAACTGCCTTGGACATTGCCACCAGAGAATCTAGGGGACAACAGAGTTATTGCGGAGAAGAGACTGGCAACGACCACGAAGAAACTGAAAGCTATGGGGCTTTTCGACGTTTACAGCCAGATATTTGAAGAATGGATGCGTGACGGGATTATTGAGATCGTGCCGGAAAAAGAAGAAATGTCGACGCACTGCCATTATCTGCCTCATCGAGCGGTCGTGAAACCAGGAAGCTCAACGACGAAAATAAGGCCGGTGTTCGACGCCTCGTGCAAGGGAAAACAGAATATCTCTTTGAACGATTGCTTACAAAAGGGACCAAACTTGTTGGAACTGTTGCCTGCAATAGTTCTCCGATTTAGAGAGGGCAGAATAGGGGCTGTGTCCGATATAAGAAAAGCCTTTCTGCAGGTAGGAGTAGCTGAACACCATCGGGATTATTTGCGATTTTTATGGTGGGAGGATGGAGAAACTCGGCTACGCATTTACCGCCATAAACGTGTAGTATTCGGGGTAAATTGTTCCCCATTTTTGCTTGAAGCAACAATTGACTACCATCTCTCTCAAGGACCAAACGAGGACCGACGACCAAGCGAGGATCGAGGACCAGATGAGGATCGTGGATTAGGTGAGAATCGAGGCTTACGCCGGAAGATAGCCAAGTCTATGTACGTGGATAATTGTGTTACGAGTGTTGATAGCATTCGAGAATTGAAACGATTCGTGGAAGGCGCAGTAAAGATTTTCCAAAATGCAAGGATGGAGCTAGTGGGATGGGAGTCTTCTGCGGAAAACTACAACGAGATTACGGAGGGCACGGCAAAAGAGACGACAGCAGTACTTGGTTTGAGATGGGACAAGAGAAGAGACACCCTCTGTTTGAATCTGAAATTGGGGCGCACTCATGAAAGCGTAACGAAACGTGTTATTCTGTCAGAGATACAGCGGTTGTTTGACCCGTTGGGTTTTATTGCACCAGTGACTTTGAGGCCCAAGTTGCTACTCCAGGAGGCTTGGGTTATGAAAATTGGATGGGACCAACCGGCTCCGGAGGAGATTAAGAAGAGGTTCGAAGCATGGATGAAAAGTTTGAAGGCGCTGGAAGGACTTTCTATTCCGCGACAATTCACTGATGCGAGGCGTGAGGACGCCAACTGGGAACTTCATGTATTCTGTGATGCGAGTGGAAGGGCGTATGCAACGGTGGCTTACTTACGAAGCGAGGGAAAGAGCGGCGTCACGGTGCAGATGCTTATGGCGAAGGCACGAGTCGCGCCATTGAAGAAAGTAACCATCACGCGAATGGAACTACTTGCGTGCCTGATTGGTGCGAGACTCAAGACGTTTGTCTTGGAAACGTTGGAGTTGGAAGTTAAGACTGTGATGTGGTCTGACTCGTCTACGGCTATATCTTGGATTCAACGACAGGACAACTGGGGCGTGTTCGTAGCAAATCGGGCGCGAGAAATAAGGAATTTGACTAGCCCGGAAGAATGGCGACATGTACCTGGAGTTTGTAACCCTGCGGATTTACCCTCTCGAGGATGCGACGCGGAAGAACTCGTTAGAAGAAGATGGTGGGAGGGGCCGGAGTGGCTCAAAAGAGAGGAAAGCGAATGGCCTGTGGGAGGGATAACTCCTGATGAAGAATTGATAGCAGCAGAAAAAAGGAAGACCATTGTTACGACCATTGAGGCTGTGGCAGAAGACTGGTATGATTGGAAATTTTTGCGCTACCGACAGATTGTACGCATGGTTGCTTACATGTTGCGGTGGCGTCGACTTATGACAAAAAAGACTACCGAAGCACTGACGGCGGACGAGATAGATTCCGCGGAGAAGACTCTGTTCCGAGTGGTACAACAGGAGTTTCAGGTCGGGAGGCCGGGTTCGGAAGAGATGAAACTGATACGGACTGAAGACGGATTGTGGCGCGTGGTCACAAAAATTACAGAGAGAGACGATTTGATGACCTTCCAGTATCCAATCCTGCTGCCTCAAAAAAGTAAGTTGGTACGCTTGCTTATCCGAGAACTTCACGAAAGGAATTGCCATGCCGGGGTACAGGTGTGTATGCGGCTACTACGCCAGATGATATGGATTCCGCGCGCTAGGCAAACAATAAAGAGGATTGTTGTGTCTTGCATGAGATGCAAGCGGTTTGCAGCCAAACCAATTGCGCGAGAGGAAACGTCGTTACCAGTAGAGAGAGTCAAGGATACCAGAGTGTTCGACGTTATCGGAGTAGATCTGGCTGGTCCGCTTTACTTAAGAGGAGGCCGGAAGGTCTGGATTGTCCTCTTCACCTGCGCTGTGTATCGTGCGATCCATTTAGAACTGGTAGCGTCTTTGAGTACCGAGGCGTTCTTGAAGAGCTGCCGAAGATTCGTCGCCCGAAGAGGAAGACCAACACTCATCTTTAGTGACCAGGGCACAAACTTTTGTCGGAGCGGCGAACCTACTAGGAGGAATCGACTGGGATGTCGTAAAAGAGAAGCACGCAGTGGAGAAGATAGAGTGGCGATTCAACCCGCCTGCGGCACCGTGGTGGGGCGGTTTTTGGGAGAGATTGATTCGTATAGTAAAGGGGATTTTAGTACGGATGCTTGGACGGAACTCTCTGGATATGGAAGAATTATCTACGTTGCTCTGTGAGGTAGAGGCAACCGTCAACGCGAGGCCGCTGACCTACATTAGCGAAGATGTGGACGACCTTGTGGTGCTGGCTCCAGAAATGTTTATCACGGGGGCACAAACTGGAGGGCTACCGGAGGTGAACGAGATCCGAGCGGAAGACCTGAGAGGGAGATATCGACATCATAAGAGATTGATGGAGGACTTACGACAGCGGTTCAGGAATGAATGCTTGTCAACCTTGGCTCAGCGTGTCAAAGAGAAAAGGCGTAACAGGGAGTTGAGAGAGGGTGATATTGTCCTTATTGGTTCTGAAATTAATAAACGACTTTTCTGGCCCTTAGGTAGAATTATTGAAATCTACCCAGGCAGGGATGGCGTCGTACGCGTGGTCAAACTTCGGACTAGCGACGGCGTACTCGTGCGACCAGTACAAAGGTTATATCCTTTAGAGATGGAGGTTCAGGAGGGTGATGTCGTTTACGAGGACGCTGGGCTAGAGGAAGGTACCGAAGCTGAAGCTGCGGATGAAGAAAAGAACCAAGTTGTTCAGAGGAACGAGGCGGCGGTGGTCCGAATCAGGAGCGGAAGGCGCGTTAGGGCGCCATCAAGATTTAACTATTAGTGTAGCTTTTAAAACTATTGCACTGTGTTGAGGTCGAGACAAGTCATGTATGTAATTTTAATTAGTCTCGGCTAATTAAAAGGTGGGAGTGTGTTAAGAATAAGAATCTCAAATAGAGGACTGTCGCGTCGCGCGGCCTAGTGCCGATCGAGGTAACCGCTCCTGACGCGGAGCGTTGATCCTGACTATCACGCCGGAGCAGCGTGAACGAGCGTTTTTTGACACGCGGAGCTTTGTATATGACCAGATCAGTCATCCCCGGTCGTTGCCCGACAAGAGACAAGAATTCGGCGTTGTAAAAGAGATACGTCGTAATAAAAGACAGTTTGAATATCGAAGGCTTTCTTGGGGATTGATTTCCTAGTGTTGGTGCGCTTCCCGACCTTTCGTTCGCGAACGTGCATGTGCTTTCTTTTCAGTAGAGAGACGAGACGGTTTTCGGGCCATTAAAATCGTTTGGAGAGCGGCGATACGCGATTGCCGTGGAACGGACGGAAGCCATTTTCAGGAGAGAGGGAGAGAGGCCCACGACGCCTTGCGAGGCGACTCACACCGCATTACTTGTACTGATAAACAAAATTAAACGCTGAGAAAGACGGACTCTGGGTAGGATCTGCTCGTTTCTCAACAGCGGGCGACGCGATTACGCACAAACGTTTTCCAACGGTGTGGAGCGGAGCGTATCCAGGCAAGGGCAACCTCTGAATCTGACCAGGCGTATGTTGCGTCGATCGCGACCTCAGGCCGGAGGATGCCTCCGATATATTCTAGCAATTTCGAAAGCAGAACCGCCGCGCACAGCTCGAATCTCGGCAGTGTGACGGACTTAAGCGGGGCCACCTTTGATTTAGCGCTAAGCATTCGAATCACGACGCCGTTTTCGGTAACAATCTTAATATACACGACGGCTCCGTAGCCTTGCTCGCTCGCGTCGCAAAATCCGTGGATTTCTCGCCGGACTACGTTGCCCGCTGCGATAGTACGAGGTATGCGAACGGAGGTTAGCGCGGGGAGTTCCGACTTGTATTTTTCTCACCCAGGACATATCTCCGAAGGGGGCCTCTCGTCCCATTCCAATTTGAGAATCCAGAGCTGCTGGATCAATCGCTTAGCCGCGAATGTAAGCGGCGTCAAAAAACCCAATGGGTCAAATATTCTAGCTAATTCGGAGAGAATGGTGCGTTTGGTGCAGGTTCTGTCCAACGGATTGACCTGAAAACCAAAGCTGTCCGATTGAGAATACCAGCGAAGGCCGAGAACCTTAAGAAACTGATCTTCAGGTGATTCGAAAGATAACAACGACTGGCCACAGAGCTCCGGATCGAGATCAGCTAAAACCGACGGATGGCTGCTGGCCCATTTCCTCAGTTCGAAACCCGCGGTTTTAAGCAAGGCTTGTAACTGCCGCCGAAGCTCACGGGCCTTTTCTACCGACTCGACGCTTGCTACCACGTCGTCGACTTAGACACACTTCTCCAAGACAGCCGCAGCCAACGGGTAACTTATTTTGCCCTCCGCCGCCAGCTTCAACAAGCAGGCGATCGCCAGGTACGGCGAGCACGTCAATCCAAAGGTGACGGTCAGCAGTAAATAATCTGAGATGGGGTCGTTCTCTGAAAAACGCCACACTATTCGTTGATAGTTGCACTGAAAGATCCTTTAACCAAGATCTGAAGGAACATCTGCTTGACGTCCGCGGTAAGCGCCACGGGACCGATCCGGAATCTCACTAATACTACGACTATGTCTGGCTGTAATTTAGGGCCGGATCGCAACATTTGATTCAACGAGACGCCATTCAGATCCTTGGTCGACGCGTCAAACACGACACGCAATTTCGTAGTTGCGCTGTCGGATTTGAATACCCCATGATGAGGCAAGTAGAACACAGATCCGTCCACTGGGAACGGCTGCTTGATCAATTTCATATGGCCATTGTCTAAATAATCCTGCATAAACTTACTATAATTTATTTTGAACTCTGCATCCGACCTAAAGCGACGTTCCAGGGCGCGAAATCTATTCAAGGCTATCTGTCGCGTACCGACAAAGCGAGGGTTATCCTTTACGAAAAGATACGATACTACAGAGCGACCCGATACATCGCGTCGCGTGGTCTGCGAAAATAATTCCTCGCAACGCTTGTCTTCCTGAGAATATGGCGGGGCCGCAGGGATCTCGTCCAATTGCCAGAAACGACTAAGAGACTCGTCCAGAGAGTCGAGAGTCAGAAACAAATGTGTGGGTTGAGGGGCCTGTGTTGACACCGAGCCGACAAGAACCCAGCCGAATACAGAATTGAAGGCATCTGGTTCGCCCCTTTTCCCTACACGGCGGCCATCTCGGAGTAGAGACGTAAAAATATCCGCGCCAAGCAAGATGTCGATGGGGCCAGGCCGATGATACTGCGGATCAGCAAGCTCCAGTCCCTCTAAATGTTCCCACGCTCTTTGTTCTATCCGACTACTAGGCAATTAGGCGGAGATACGTTGAAGAATCGTAGCCTCTATTGGGACGCGAGTGCCGCTGATGCCCCGCGCCCGAATCACGAATGAGGTGCTGCCTCGAGTGGCAGCCGCCTTAGTGTCGTTCACCGCCAAGACTATAGTGTGACGCTTGATTCGTCCGAAACCGCCCCTTTGCATGCAATCTTCCGAAATAAAGTTTAACTGACTCGCGCTGTCCAGCAGAATACGGACAGTGAAGGGACTTCCGTGTACGTCGAGAACTTCGGCCTGCACCGTTGACAACAATACGATCGCGTTCGATTTTACCACGCTAGTCATGGTGACGAGGGGCTCACCGCCTTGCGGGGACGAAATCTTTTAAGCTTCCGATTCAGAGGAGGCTCCGGCGACCGTAGGGGTACTCGTCGTGCTTGAACCTCGTTCGAAGTGCAAGAGCGTATGATGTTTGGCTTTACACGATTGACACACCCACGTCGACGGGCAGTTGCTAACGCCATGACCCGCGCGGAGGCAGTTCAGACACAAGTTCGCGGTTTTCGCCGTTGAATGTCTCTCCCTGGGAGATAAGTTTAAGAATCGAAGACACTTAAATACGAGATGCTGTTCCTTACAGACCGGGCATGCGGCGGTTTGAGTTGCAAGCGCGGAGGCCGATGCGGTCCTGTTGGATAATTTCATTTTGGCCGGCTTCGGCGCGGAATCCGATACGGACGCGAGGACTGTGCAGTAATTCGTCAAGAATTTTATAAGTTGGTCGTAACTCGGCGACTCTACCGTCATGTGTCCGGCTTCAAATTTTTCCCGTAGTGTGGGGGTGAGGTTTTCCAACAAATGGCTAAACAACATGAAGTCCTACTGTTCGACCGGGTAATGCATCAGCTGCAACGCTCTCGTGTTTTCGACGAACGAGTCTAATAACGCGCGCAAGGCTTCCGCGGAGTCTGTCTGCAATGGCTTGGCGTGTACAAACGAACGCCAATATTGCGTGGCCAACTTGCGCCTATTCTGATATTTAGCGAGTAACGAGTCATAAGCGATCGAGTAATTTTCCGCGGATAACGGCAGGTTTCTTACGACGTTAAGCGCCTCTCCCGATAGCGAGGCCAACAAATACTGATATTTTTCCATGGAGGAGATGTTTCGATTCTCGTGAATGGCGGTGTTATATAACGCGATGAACGAGGGCCAATGAGCGAGGTCTCCCGAGAATTGCGGGAGCGAGATTTTAGGCAGTCGGATAGACGACGTTCGAACCGGGGCCTGAGGGGACACGGTGGTCGCCTGCGGGGCGGGGGCGAGCGCATGATACCGTTCCCTCACGGTCCAAAGCATTTTGTCAAATTCCTTCCGGATCGCGTCCTCGGCATCATAATCGGCGCCCGGGGTGTCCTGTATAATTTTGAGGTGCAGAGCTTTGAAGTCATCCGCGGTCTTTGACACGCTCGCGAAACGGGTCAAAAATGTGCCCCTAAACCCCACATCGGTCAACGCCTGCACGGAAAGCTCGTGCACCTCCCGCATCCTCCGGACGCACAACTCGCGTCTGTTTCTAGTGGGAGCCGACATTATGGAACGACAACCAAAACTTAAAACTACTGAGACTCAAGCACGATAGCTATTCAATAACGAAAGGTTGATTACAGGAAGATGGGTTGCGAGAATATATAACCAATAATATAATCTAGCAATAATAGTAGTATAGATGCGTCAATAAACCGGTTACGACTCGGGGTATACGACGCGAGACTGTGCTGCGTGCGGTCTCACGACACGCTCTATGTGACGCGAGGATGCGTTACGGGCGGCGCTACGACGCGCGGTCTACGACACGAGGATGTGTCACGCGCGGCGCCACGACACGAGGTATACGACACGACGATGTGTTGCGGTCGGCGCTACGACACGCGGTACACGACACAGGATGTGTAACGCGCGGCGCTACGACACGTGGTATATGACACTACGACTACGGCATACGACGCGAGCACAATCTACGTCACCAGCGTTTACTTACGACAGCGGTATACGACGCGAGCAACTATACGACATGAGCCATACGACTCGAGCGACTATACGACATAAGCGCTTAGTACGACAACGATTATATTCGAACATTTACAAGAGCGCTAAATGTTTAATATCCGGAACCAGTGCCGACAAATAATATTCGATCGATGGCAAATATGTTTGTACAAATTCCGACGATCGGAATAATATGTTTTCGAGTCGCACCAAAATAGACTTAGCAACAGCGAGGATAATGGGTCGCGCAACTGTTGAGCGCGAGTCTAGGTAGAAAAAACTGTGTACGCGCGGCCCGGCTCGCGACCGAGCGTCAAGGCCGCCGACAGGTAGGCGAAACGTATGGCTTGCCCGAGAATATTAGAGATTTGAATATTTCGGGTATTATGCTTTACTAATTATTATTTGAATAATTACCGCGAGAATTGCAAATGCGCGACAAAAGGCAAATAACGACAATGGCACGTGTTACGACAACGATAAGTTCGCGCGAACATTCTCGTCGCGAAGCGAAACTAGAGAATTGCGGATCAGAGATATCACGCGCGAGACCAGAAAATTAACACGCCACGCGTTACTGCAATTCGCGATTACAACCAAGACGAAATTAACGATTTTACGAAAGCGAAATAAGCGAGAGGTCGGCGGTATTTCTAACGCGAATATCCGGCTCGAAGGACTAATAAGCGGGGGGGTCTTAACGCTATCCCCGGGGGGCAAAATTAGCTATGTTCGAAGGACCAGAGGGGGGGTAATTATAATCCCCCTCACGACTAAGTTAGCGAAATAGGCGAAAGAAAGCGAGCGCATGCATGTGACTAAAAGCGATTCACCGCTGGACGAAAGATTACCTCCGGGAGGCGTTCAAGCGCCTGTGGCCTTGGGACTCGCGTCCAGACAGGGGAGAGAGCGACAAGCGCCTGTGGCTTTGGGACTCGCGTCCAGATAGGGGAGAGAGCGACAAGCGCCGGGATCCTGGTGAACCTCGCTGAAAGTCGGGAGCACAATTGGACGTTTGCCAATGATCACCGGTCGGATCTTGGGGCGCTTGGCGCCGGAAGGCGGCTGTGCGGCGACAGCTGGGATGGTCGCCGGTCGTATCTTTGGGCGCTTGGCGCCAATAGGCAGCTGAACGCCGGCAGCTGGTGGATCAATTAAGATCACCTTCCTCTGGCTTGCGTACCGCTGAAGAGGAAGCGGGCGAGTTCTGCGGCGAAGCGTCAATTACGCTACCACCTCTTCTTCGGCGAGCCGAGAAGGGTGTGGTGGTTGTCCCGAGCTCTTCGTGTTGAGGCCGGCTGGACCGTCGCGGTCAACTGCTATCAAATGACTCGTTTTTTCGCCGAAATTGGCCCGTCTTTTATACTGCAAAAAAGCAGTAACAACTCCTGGTTGCTAGGAAACTTTCATCCCTTGATACTCGCCCCCTGTCATCGTGTTGAATTTCGCGCTAGTTACTGACTTGAATTCTTCCGCGCTTGACAACTTGAAATTGTCTCGTGCGCATCGTAAATATTGACCTGTCAGTCTCTGACAGTTCTCGCGGAAGTAAACACGTTCCGACGGAGAGGACGTTACCTTGGTGGCTGCGCAGCTGCCACATTACCCCCTTCGTTGATTAAGAGTCAGGCTTGAAAACGTACTGTTTTACGTGAAACACTGCCGCTTCGAGTTCTGACTTCCGACGGGGCTGTAGCTCCGTTAAAGCGCTGAAATGTTTCAGGATGCCTCTCAGCTTGATCCTGCTCTGCCAGAATATAAGCTGGTTTTAAACGATCCACAGTTACATGAACAATCTTTCCGTTCATTCGTATTTTGTAAACTTTTTCACCTCGACTAAGAACTTCGAAAGGGCCGTCAAAAGTAGTAGCAGAGCCCGTGTCGGTGCATCGTGCCTGAGGACAACATGAGTGGAATCCTTCAAACTTCTATGCTCAAACGTAGCGGGCGTCCCATGCCTTTTGACTGGTAGCAGCCGTAAATTGCTAATCGTCTGTCTCAGTTTTTGTAAGAACTCGCTAATACAATTTGCTTGCAAATTTTCTTGAAAAAATTCTCCAGAAAACTTAATCGTTTCTCCATAAACGAGTTGCTCAGGAGTTGCACGAAGATCTTCCTTGTAAGCTGCTCGAATTCCCATCATGACAACAGGTAGCACTTCCGTCCATGCATCTGTTGTGTGGCATTTGATAGCCGTTTTTATCTGCCGATGTAAACGTTCTACCATGCCATTAGCTGCGGGGTGATAAGCCGTCGTATTAATATGCGTAGTGCCTGTTAGTCTGGTGAGTTGTCGAAACAAGTCGGCCACGAACTGCCTTTTTTGATCTGTAGTAACTCGCATTGGAGTACCAAATCTCGCCATCCAATGCGTGAAAAGACTTTCAGCAATAGTTTCCGCCGAGATATCAGCTACAGGTATGGCTTCATGCCACATAGTGAATTGATCAATTATCGTGAGACAGTATCTGTATCCTCTAGAAACTGGTAACCAGATCTATGTGGATGTGCTCGAATCGTCCTGAGGGGATACAAAATTCTCCAATCGGTGATCGTTTATGTTTATGTACATTCGTTTTTTGGCAAGCGATGCAAGCTCTTGTCCATTCTTGACAATCTGCCTTAACTCGGGACAGACATAACGCTGCGCGACTAACTTTGCCGTTGCTCTGGTTCCTGGGTGTGACAGACTGTGAAGTGATTGAAACACTTGCTTTCTGAAATCCTTCGTCACAAAGGGACGAGCAAGAGGCGTTGTGGTGTCGCAGTCTCAGCTCAGCGGACATTGCCGGGCGTCCAACGCGGACCCCCTCCCTGTCGGCAAACAGCGCCGACATTCTGTCGGCAAACAGCGCCGACATTCTGTCGGCCAGGGCGTCCGCCTTGGCACTGCACTCCGCCCCCGCCACCTCAATCTTGAGGGCCCCCGTGGCCGTCCTCCTCACATTAAAGGGGCCGTCCTCCTCACATTAAAGGGGCCGTCGATCCCCAGCTTGGGGAGGTTGATGCGCTTCCTCGGCCGCAACATCACCTCCCCGTATTTATCAGCCGGGCATGTCAAGGTGACCGCGGCGGTCCTGGGCGCTCTACGCCTCCCCGGCCTGCCCGTCTGTGGGGCCGACGGACCCCTCCCACCGGCCTTATTGCCGGACCCCGTTCCGGCCACCGCTTCGCCGGCCACCGTTGCGGCGGCAGCGGCAGCGGCTCGCTTCGGGGGGAGGGTCTCCCAGCTCTCCCCCTTTCTCGCCTTCCCCCCAGCCCCGCCAGCAACCGCCGCCGCATACGATCCTGGCCGTCCCGGCGGGGTGAAGGGGGGCGGCCGAGGAATCCCGGGGTTGCGGGCTCTTCCTGCCCTTCCCGGCTCCCCCGCCCGCCATCACCCTCGAGGGGAGCACCCCAGCCGGCTCGGCCGCCGGGGGCTTGGCACCCTTCTTCCCCCTCTTTCTCGCCTTCTTAGAGGGGACGACCGTCCCTTCGGCCCCCGCAGAGGAGGGGGGAAGCGCAACTCCCCCCGCGGGCGCCGGGGTCGCGGGACCGGGTGCTGGGACGGTCCGTCCCAGCATCCTGTCCATTTCCTCCACTATCCTGCCTCGAAAGGATGCCGCCATCCTTTCGAGCATTCGGAGTATCTGCCCCCTCAGGTCCTCAACGGCTCGGATGGGGGGGGGGGGTCCGCTCCAAATTCTTCATCGCCGCGGCGGCGGTTGCGCCACCGGTGGCGGCATCCTCTCTCCTGGGGGGCACGTCTCCCTTCAACAGGTACCGTTTCCCCATGACGAGCGGCCTATACAGGGGGGGGAGCCCTTCTCTCTCGAGCTTCTCCCTGTGCCGCTCGTACGTGCTCCCCCCCCCCCTCGACGCCCACCTCCATGGGCGTCGGGAGGGGACCTGTCGCTTCTCCCACGGAGGACTGGGCGGCCGACATCTTAGAGGGTGGTTGGTCCTCCTCCGACAAGGAGGTGGCCAACACCCTCACCCTCTTCATCGTCCCCCTGTCCCGGAGGGCCGGTCTCCCAGTTTGGGGGCCCTCCCTCTCCCGCATTTGCTGCGGCTGTCGCTGCAATTCCTGCACCTGAGATTGCAGCAGCGCATGCTGCGACTGCTGCTCTCTCAGCTGCTTGATTTCCTCCTCCTGGGAGATCTTACTGCGGAGCTCGTCGAGCTCCGCGTGTCTCACGTCGTCCGCGGCGGGGGCTCCCTGTCTTCGGGCCAGGTGCTCGACCGCGGCTGTTATATTTGCCGCGGCTTTATTTAGCACAACCTGCAGGGGGTCCTGCAGGTTCCCCGACTTTGCAATCACCAGGTCGATGCCCCGGACTCCCTCCAGAATGATCCCCGGCAGGGTCTCCGTCGGGGTCCAGCGGAATTCCTCCGCCGCCTTCCTCTCGAGAGCCTTTCTTTTGCCCGAGAGGTTGTCGAACGCCGAGGCGTCCATCATTCTCTCAGGTCTTCCAAGAAACCGGCTATCTCCTTCTTTTGCTCCTCGAGCTTTTTCAAGTAATAGGCCCCCTCCGTGGGCTTGCGACCCCGTGTCTCCTTGGGCCTTGTCGCCGTGGGAGGGCCTTGCCCTTTAGCTGGAGGATCGTCCTCTCGATGGCCGCTATATCTTCCTTGGTCCTCGAGAAAACGACCCCCCTGCTACTGTCCCTCTCACCCGGAGGAGTAGGAGACTCCTGCCTCGAGCCCCTCTCCGAAACCTGCGAGGCTGACCTGGACGTGGTACACTCCAGGTCTTCGTCCGCCTTCCTCCTTAGCTCAACCGAGCTACTTCGGGCACCGGTGTGCGTACCGCCGACAGAGTCGGCGGCCACCTCTTTCGCCCGCTTTTCCCGTACGCACTTTGGCGCCGGCCTATCCTTGGAGGGCTTTGCTATCACGATCCTCTCCACCTCCACATGGGGCTGGGAAACCCCGGACCTCTGTTCGACATTTTTCGAAACGTTATTCTTATTTTAAGACATTTTTATTTTGAGTAAACCCTCTTTATACACAATCTGTGTGCCTGTGTGTGAGTGTGTTTGTGTACACGGGCCTGCGAAGCCCCATAACGGGAAATCCGAGAAACCCAGGAGCATCGAGCGCCCAAAGGGAAGTGGCTTTGGCGATGGCCCCCGCGAGGACGAGCACGGTCCCATCCGGTCACCAACCGGCAGTACTCGCCCCCGCGAGATTATTCGCCCGCTGGTGGGGCAGCCAGGTCATGCTGGTTAGGCCGCCCCGGCCCCTTGTACTATCGGGCGCCGGGGAAATGTCGACAAAACCCCTTTAACCGCTGTACTCTCTGCCACGACGCGCGCCCGACAACCCGGGCACCCGAAAACCCCCGGCGGAAACCCGCGGAGCCCGATTGTGAGTGTAAGGTGTAAAGTGTAAATGTGTGTGTATGGTTTAATTTCGGGGTTTTCCTTCCCCTAGGCTGGTTACAAAAGAGCTACCGAGGCCGGCCTGCCCGTCCGCACTGCTGCCAAGGCAGCCGAACCGCTCGGCCCTAGCCTCGGAATATTTTCGAGTGGGCCAAGCGGTCCGCCATCCCAGGTCGCCTGGCCCCGACCTCGAAATACGTTCGAGCGGCCCAGACGACCCTCCGCCCTCCGCGGACCATGGGACCACGTCCCTGGTGTGCAACCGCGGATGCGGGTTCTCCCTCGCCCCAGCCCCGGACCACGTCCGAGACCGAAGGCGAAAGAGGCGTCCTGCTCTCTTTCCCTGCCGGAACACCGGCGTGCAATGGGTCTGAGAGCAGAACCCTCCCCTCCCGGCGGGACGGCATCCCTGCCCACCGAAGAGTGGGGGACCCCCTCCCCAGGAACCCCGTTCCCCATGTGGCTCGGTGGAAGGAGCAAGCTCCCTCCTAACGGCCCCGGCCGGCCGGGCGTTTGAAGTCGGGGTCGACATCCCCTACCGGCGATTGGAGCTGGATAACCGAAGTTATGCAAACTCCTAAGCGAGGTCGCCGGGACCCCGGTTTTCTGTCTGGGTTTTCCTTCCCATAGGTCGGTTGGGAGAGCCAAGGCTATCCCTCACGGCCCCGACCGGCCGGGCGATTTTTATAGAGGCCACCTACCTCGCGGGTCCTGAAAAGGGCCCCCCCGGTCTCCGCCAGCCTCAAAGGACTGACGGAGATTACGGTACTGCTGTGCTCAGGTACCCCGGGTGCGCAAGACCCGTATCCAATGGCGCCCAAAGACGCCAGAGGACCCTTGGTGGGAGGCTGAGTACCTTCTCCTGATACTTCGTATCCAAGAAAAAGCTTTTTTTCCATTCCGAAGACGCATTTGGCTGGACTTAAAAGAATGCCGTACTCTTCTAATCTTTTAAATACTTTGCGCAAATGCTCTTCATGCTCTTCTTCATTGCGTGATGCAATAAGAATGTCGTCAATGTAGACGTAGCAGAAGTCAAAACTTCTCAGAACTTTATTCATGAAGCGTTGAAAAGTCTGAGCTGCATTTCTTAGACCGAAAGGCATGAACTCATATTCGAAAAGTCCAAAGGGAGTTGTTATGGCAGTTTTTTGAATGTCGTCAGGATGGACAGGAATCTGATTATAAGCTCGAACTAGGTCTAGCGTTGAGACGATTTTCTTTCAGTGCAGATTTTGCGAGAAATTTTTGATGTGAGGAACCGGGTAACTATCTGGTATAGTTCTTTTATTGACCCCTCTGTAGTCTCTGCAGGGCCTCTATGCGCCTCCCTTTTTGGGAACCATATGCAGAGGTGAAGACCATGGATTTTTCGAGACTCGTATAATTCCTTCCTGAAGCAAAAGATTAAACTCAGCTTTTGCTGCCTTGAGTTTTTCTGGAGCCAATCTCCTTGGACGATACGCTACCGGCGGTCCTGGCATTGTTTGAATATAATGTTCCGTCGTGTGTTTCGCTTTTCGTGCTCCAGGAGTCTGGTGATTCCCGGATATCCTGCCAAAATCCGATGGTATTTATTTTCAACGGGAAGTACTTTTATCGCCTCTATTGCTTCTGATCCTGCTGACCCCTTGGCATGGATTTGAGTCGTTCCATCTAGAAGAACTCCATTTTGTAAGTCTGGTAGCAGATGGTAGTGAGCTAGAATGTCTGCTCCTATGATTGGCTATGTGACGTTTGCAACTACGAATCAGTAGGCGAGATAGACGGGTTTCGCGTCGCATAGTCTCTGAGGGGGGGGGGGGCGGTAGCCGGCGGTAATGCCATAAGAGGTGGGCGAGGGTATAGTGGGGAGAGAGGAGGCACTGCCGGCCCCCCGTGATATTTCCAGGGGCGACGGCGTGTGTTGCAAGATGCTCCGTATGCTAGACAATGCAATTATGCTTCCTACCCTGCGCCCCGTCTCCCCTGCCCCTCATCGGTTTCCCCAACCCACCCGCGCGGGTGACCTATAGCAGAAGCGCGTAGTGTTAGAATCGCGCAAACAGATGACGCCACGCACGGCGTGTATTGTTAGCATCGTGCAACAGATGACGCCACGCACAACGCATTAATTTTATATCGGTAATAAATTTAGCTGAGTGGCCACCGATGTGATAATCGTCACATCGAGCCAACACGCGTGATCACGTAATTGCCTAAGATTATTGCATGTTTTACGACAAGACAAATGCGTGATTATTATCAGATTTTTTATGTCACAAGAGGGCATAAGTCGAGGTGGTGACTATAAATTATGTCACCGTAGTCTTTTTTTAGATTCGCGTTCGACGCTGGCTAAGTATATAAATGTATCCGCTTCCGATGCTGCTCGCATATCGTCGTATATGCGCGGGGAAGCGTCGTTTTTCTTGCTTTTCGCGTTCAAAGATTTTGAAAAAAAAAATGTCGAGAAATGGAAGAGGAAGAAGAAATCGCGTCCGACGCGAGTGGTGGTGATAATGACAACGACGTCGATCTCTCTGTCAGGAGTTTCGATAATTCCGAATACGAAAACCACGACCAGTGATAGTGATTTGCGTTGCCTCGAGACGCTATCGACGTCGACGCTATCGACGTTGACGCTATCGACGACGGGCAGTAATAGTAGTGATTGTCGCGATTGCGATCGGTGTGACAGTCTGAATTACGTAAACGAAAATTTAGGGAAGTACGTGTTCAAGGAAAAACGTCGATGGAATCTGACGACGTATCATTTGCGAAGGGAAATTGTAATTCTGGATCCGCGAGAGAAATTGTGGATTGAAACAATGTTTGCGTGCAGTAAGAGAGCGGATGATTACTTGCGTAGAATTCCAAGACATACGACGACAAGGGGGGTAAACGGCGAGAGACGCGTCGAAAATCGTCGGGATATTTGTAAAACGGTAAAAATTGAAATACCCTTGGACAGTATAGAAAGCACCCTGTGGTTGTCATAGGGGTATCGTAATAGCTCGTGACTCGCGTCAAAGAGAACATGAAGGAGCGTGAGGAGCAAGAGTATCGCGATCTTGTCGAACGCGCGACGAGCGTCAACACGGTAGATTCGTATTGCGCATGGTCGCGACGGTGTGACGCGCGCCTTGAGATAATGCGCGAGAAATGTCGCGATCGACCTCGACAATCGTCTACTGGAGGGATCCATTACTTGGCCACTCGAATTGCGATATTACTAGGAGTCAGGAACGATCTGCGTCGACGTTTCGCGCACGTGGGTGCCGGTTTCGATGATCCGTCTTCATCGTTGTCGTCGGTGCCGTCGTCGCCAGCGTCGAGAGGATTTTCGTGGGCGGAGATCGATACGGTCTTCGATAGACGCGTGCTGACCGGTGCGGTGATAAATGAGGATTACGTCGAACCTCGACGGTTTCTCGAGGAGGTGAGAGATATGGTGCTTGGTCATGTGCGCGACAATCTCGAGAGACATGGTGGTCTCAAAGTCAACACTGTTTTTAATGGAGAATTTGTCGCGGGTGGTGAAACCGCGGTCAAGAGTATCGTTGCGAGCAACTATCAGCTTTTTCCCACGTCAGATCTGCTAGAATGGTACGATAGTCGTGTGATCGACATAACTCTAACGGTTCTCGACGAGTTTCAAAAACGGGACAGCGGATGGGCGCTGTCGCGTATATTGAATTTGATGGCGAATGTCAACAAGTGCAACCCCATGTGCGCGGGATGCTGGATAGAGATTCCATCGTGGATAAAACATACGCGATCGGTGGTTAACGTGCGGTCGATGGACATCGCGTGTTTTGCTTGGTCGATCGTCGCCGCGTTGTATCCCGTTCAGAAAAATCCGGGAAGATGTTGCGAGTATCCTCCTTATTCGACGATATTGAATCTCGAGAGAATCGAATTTCCCATGACTCTGAGGCGGATCACCAAATTCGAACGTCTCAAGGATATATCCGTAAACGTGTTCAACGTCCGCGAGGGAGAGGGGGACGACAAGAAATATCGTCACGTCTATATGTTGTACTTGAAGGATGCACAACGCGGCGATAACGTTGGTCATTTCGCGTGGATAAGGAATCTATCTAGATTGGTGTTGTCTCAGCTAAGCAGGAATAATTCGAAAAAGTATATATGCGATCGGTATGTAAAAAAAAGAAGATAGGAAAAAAAATATGACGGACCAGGGTATACTATGTTTTTTTAATCTTTCATCTGTCTGCATTACTTTGGTACGAACGAGAGACTGATCGCTCACGGTGTGGACTGCGGAAAGATGAACGACTGCGCCATTGTTCTTCCGAGTGACGACGAGAAGTTGCTGGTTTTTCAGAATCAGAGCAGGAAAGAGCGACTTCCTTTCGTGGTGTACGCTGACCTTGAATGCGTGCTGGAGAAGAGGAAGGAAACGGATCATCAAGCGTTATCCGACGTGATTTATATATATCAGCATCACAGACCGTTCAAGCGTCGGGTATTACGTGTGTTGCGCGTACAGCAAAAGTTTATCTATGTACAGATCGCGACGCGGCGAGGATTGCGTGTCATGGTTCGTATGCGAGCCCAACGATCTCGCGCATCGTGTGAGAACGATACTCTCTAGAAACGTGATCATGGAGGAGCTCACGTCGGAAGAGAAAAGAGAATTTTGGAGCGCGACGCGTTGTCACATATGCAGCAAACTCTTTCAACCGGACGATTGTCGTGTGCGCGATCACTGTCATTTGACCGGGCGGTACAGAGGTCCCGCACATTCGTCCTGCAAATTGAATTACAAAGATTCGTTCGTTATTTCTGTGTTTTTCACAATCTGTCGGGTTACTATGTTCATTTTATTATAATAATAATGATATACTATATTAACGGGTAATAAACCCTTTAGCGTACAAAGGACAAAGAAAAAACAAGAATATTATCAAAGACATAGCCAACAGTTTCGAGGGTCGTGTCGACTTGCTGCCGATCAACAAGGAGACGTACATATCGTTCACGAAAAACGTCAAAGAGACGAAGCACGATAATTGGGGAAATCGCGTTAGGTTACGATTCATGGATTCGTTCAAGTTTCTTAGTAATAGTCTCGAGAAATTAGCGTCGTATCTCGACAAGTCCAAGCTGACGATTACGCTGTCAAAGTTTTGGGAAATCAGTGCGGACGATTTCGATTTGCTTACGCGGAAGGGCGTATTTCCGTACGAGTATGTCGACAGCGTCGATAAACTGTCGGAGACAGAGCTAGGGATGTTAGATCTAGAACTCCTGACTCGTTGGACGAGAGTGGGGAACACGTACATACACATAGAAGAGAAGGCACGTACATGTGCGCTCGAACCTCGGCGGGGCTCGGCGAGCCTCGGCCAGCTTCGGAATAATAGACAAGGACAGCCACATATGTTCTTTCTCTTTCTCGCGCGTTGGAAGCCACGTGACCGTGCGCCGGCACGGCCGGCCACGGCCAGCTACGGCTAGGCTAGCTTGGCGGAAAAGCGAGAAATCTCTCGTGAACGTGAGGGAAGATTTCTTCGGCGGCGCGGCGGGACGAAATGTTCTCGTCTACTATTCGAGGCTATGCATATACAATAATATGTATATGTAAAATTATATAACTATATAATTAATTAAAATTATATAATTATAAAAAGTTGTGGTATAATCGACCCAACTGGCCATATTTATTAAAAAATTCACAACGTTTCGGCCATGGGTTGTGGCCCTTCTCAAGTGACAGTTATAATGCAGACTTTACATTGGTAATATGTCGGAAAGGTTCGGAATTATCAACTACACAATACAATAAAATAGAATTCTCACAATAAGAAATAAGAAATTAAAATTCTTACAAGTCTGCGCGTCAAATAAGTATATATAGCTCGGACATCGAGATGATCGAGAAAACTCGTGTTAGAAAGCACGTCCGTATCACTCTATGACTCACCGCTGAATGTTCAAAGTTAAACCGTTATTGTCAAGGAGTTATAAACAAAGAGAAATACAGTAATAAACAGTCAGAAAATTACGTGGTCCTTATTATTCTGTTATAGATCACGTTTAAATTATCCGTGTCTCTCTGTAAATTAATCGTGTCGTGAAATTTCTTGATGTAAAACATTTCAGCCACTTCTCTTTTTCTGGTGTATTTCTCCTTGTGTAAAATCACGAGTTCGCACCAATTAAAGTCATGATCGTATGTAAGGCGGTGCTTGCTAACCACAGAGAGATTGCTTTCGTGCTTTTTAATGTCAGCCATGTGTTCGTTAAACCTTGTCCGAACGTGTCTCTTAGTTTGTCCAATATATGTCGCATTACAATCAACGCAGTCTAATTTGTAGACAACTTCGGTTTGCTCAGTATCACTCAATTTATCCTTCCCTCTTTTAATAATGCAGTCAAGTTTCTTCGGCACCGTACAGAGAACCTTAAAGTCGCAGCTGTTCAAAATTCTACCCACATTTCCGCTAACACCTTTAATAAACGGAATGGTTATCACATTATCCCCGGGTTTCAGCCAAGGCTGATGATCCGAGTCATTACCATTATTACCGCGGTTTTTTAATGTATTAAGTCTGTCTTTAATATGCTTATTAATTATATGAACTGGAAAGCAATTATTCAACAGAATGTCTGTTAATATTTGAATGTTAGCATTATGAAAGCGTTCGTCAGATAATAAAATAGCATGGTCTACAAGATTAATAATCGTGAAAAGGGCCAGATGTTGGCCGAAACGTTGTGAGCTATAATAAAGAAGAAATTTTGGCCAGTTAGGTCGCTCAAATATATTTTATTATTAATAATCGTATTGATTTTGTATTTATGTAAGTGGCTAGAAAAGTAATTGATATACCTGCCCGAGAAAGTCGGTTTACGGTACCAATTGGTTATCAATGTGTTAGTTTCTCTATGCACAGTTACGTCTAAGAAACTGATTGCACCATTTTTTTTGGTCTCGTACGTAAATTTCAAACGAGGGTGATAATTATTAAAAATCCTAAGAATCTCGTCAAGCTCAGCCCTAGGAACAACCGCAAAAATGTCGTCCACATATCTACGGAAGAGGCGCACTTTAAACTTTAACAGTTGTAGACAACGCGTCTCAAGGTCATCCATAACAATGTCCGCTAGGATCGGTGAGAGCGGAGATCTCATTGGACTGCCAAAAATTTGCTCATAAGCCTGCTCATTAAATTTAAAGCTGGTAGAACTTAAAACAAGTTCAATAGCGTATAAGAATTGTGCTAGGCTGAGTGACGTGTGTTTGGCGATGTGATCCCATCTTTCTTCAATACCACGCAAAACCAATTCTTTTGGGATGTTGGTAAAAAGTGCTGTGACGTCTAATGAAATAAGTATTTCATCGGATCGTATGGACAAGTTATTAATTATAGTCACAAAGGACCAGCTATCTTTTATGTAAGATTTTGGTTTTGGTAAGGATTTGTGTAAGATGTCGTGTAAAAGACTAGCCACGTTGTATAAAGGGCTACCTAAAGCAGATACTATAATACGTAGCGGGGAGCCTGGCTTATGTATCTTTGGCAGTCCATAACACCTAGGGAGATTACCACTTGTGCAATTAAGTTGCCTGTACTTGTATTCATTGATGATGTCATTGTCGAGCCATGATTTGACCAGGTCATTAAGCTTGGTCGTTATTTTTCTAATCGGGTCTTTCTTTAACTTTTTATAAGTGGATTTATCATTCAGTAACGTGTTCATCTGATCAATATATTTATTCTTATCCATGACCACTGTTACTTGACCTTTGTCAGCTCTCGGGACAAGGACATCATCATTGTCACGCAGGAATTTCTTACACTTTGAAAACTCATGCAAGATGTGTTTGTCAATAAATGTGTAATGTTTGTTTTTAGTCAAGAACTTTTGTAAAGAATTCGTTATCTGGTTATGTGTCTCATCCACAATGTCATCGTCAATCTTATACGCGTTATATTCAAGGTTCTTGACAATGTCAAGGACAGAGTTTAAACGGTCTTTCTTGTCATTAGGATTAATTGGCAAACCGAAATTGTCCCCCAAACTTAAAAAATTCAATACGTCATTTCGATGTCAGCGCTATTTATACTTATTTGACGCGCAGACTTGTAAGAATTTTAATTTATTATTTTTTATTGTGAGAATTCTATTTTATTGTATTGTGTAGTTGATAATTCCGAACCTTTCAGACATATTACCAATGTAAAGTCTGCATTATAACTGTCACTTGAGAAGGGCCACAACCCATGGCCGAAACGTTGTGAATTTTTTTATAAATATGGCCAGTTGGGTCGATTATACCACAACTTTTTAATATTATTTGCTGGCGACGCGAAGCTCCTAATTCGTTTTATATAATTATTACAATAGATTTTCGCGTCACCCGGGAGGCAGTATTGTGAATTTAAGCGTTTTTTTTGTGGTTTCCCCGTAGGCCTATTCTACTAAAAAATAATGCTATAAAATGGTCGTAGCTTGTCAGGGGGAAAAACAAAACTATGCAATATATATATAAATATTAATCGCACTTATTGCTCGTCAAAGAAAAAAATAAAATTATGCGATAAGTAAACTATACATATATAAAAATGAAATAAATAATAAATACATATATAATATATAATAAATTTTATATATATATACAATATACACATGTATATATACATATATACTGTCACGGCTTTTTGCGCGCTGGCGCAAGCCGGATCAAAAGAGGACGGGAGAGAGTAAGGTGTCGGGCCTCTCGAATGGGTCCCTCGCACGAAATCTTTGACTCGCGATACAAACTATGGACGCCAGACGCGGCAGATCGCGTCCACTAAATACAGGGATTGTCTAATTACTTGTCGCGACAACTCGAAAGCTTCGATTCACAAAATTCGCCAAAACGCAATTAATGACTCACGAAAGCTCAAACGTAATTATTCGTGCGAGGGCCGACCAGCTCGACCTGACGGTAGAGGGTCAGGGCAAGGTCAGCGGGTCAGCGCAAGAGGACGGCGGGATGACGGCTAAATAATTCGCCACACAGTATAATATGATGAAATAGTTGATCGTTTATTGCTAGTATCTGGTAATGGAAATGGTGAAAACAGTTGTTCAATAATAGTAGCTTTAATAATAATGTTTAAATTGATCCGTGGAATAGTAACAAAGTTGAGTGAGGCAATCGCCCCCGCCTATCGAACTGTAATCAAGTTCGTTTACAGAAAAACTAAAGAAGGAAAAGCGGAATAATAAGGCGAAATAATAACCGACGCGTGTATAAAGTGAAACAAGCTCGAAACGCGAATAATGCGCGACAACGAGTAGCGCAAAATCAAGCAAATAACTGACAGAATCTAACGTAATCAGCCATCAAGTTATAATAACTTTTGGGATCATTACAAAAGAAATAACGACGCTAAGAAATGAGATGCCGATTGACATTCGCAACACTTCTTTATATTCAACACGTACTCTATGGACCAGACAGATAATAAAGCAAAGGATCGGCGATCAAGTTTAATTTCTACGTGCGCCAACCGAGCACGACAATTTATTTGCGCGAGATCGGAACTCGCTAACGAAACAGATAATAACGCGGGAATTGCAATTAATCGCTATCAATCCGACTCGGAGACTCAGCTCCGCTCTATTCTGTTCTGTCGTCAGCGGTTTTTACGCCGCTCAGGCGCGAACTCGTCGCACGCGCGACGCAATTAATGGGCGCAATAGAGCACGCAAATCAGAAGATATTCCACGACTTAATGTAACGCAGGAAACATAATTGCCCAATAACGCGAATAATAGTCGGAAATAACACAGAATTAGCCAACGGCAGCGCAAATAAGCGCCAAGTAATATTCCGACATAAACAACCACGCGAAATAATATTCGGACGCAAATCTAATACATCAGAATATCGGACGCGAATAACTGGCGCCAAAACAAATACGCGGCAGCGAGGAACGCAAGATACTAGCGAAACGATACAAATAGTAACGCGGAAGAATATTGCAAATTATAACGCGAAGGAAGATCGCAACTAATAACGCGAAAGAAGATCGCGAAATACGATCGAAAACAATAACGCCAAATAATTACAACTAATAACGCGAAATCCTATTACGAATAATAACGCCGAATAATATCGCAAATCGTAACGCAAACTAATACTTAAAACTAAAGCAACGCGACAATAATACGCGGCGACAAACACGCAAAAACGCGCGGAATTCGAGCACGACGTGACTCGCACGCCGGGGCGCGGCGGCGGAGACGCGAGCGCGAACGCGGACACGACTCGGGACGGCACGACGCAATCAAGAACGCAAAAAGGGTCGAATTCTAAACGAAACGTGAGCAGCTACGCCCACGTCACCCTCTGCGCGCACTCAGGGTCGGTCGTAAGGACGCCGAACCCCACACGGTACGCGAGCAGCTACGCTAACGTCACCTTCTACACGTATCTAAGATCGCACGCTACACACGAACTCTAATACGCGGCTACTCCCGTATGCCGTCCGCGCGAACGCGATATCTCGCCCTTCGGCCCCGCCGAAGGCCGCCACACACGCCCGCGATCCCGATCTCCAGAAGGCCGCTACGCGATAACGAATCCGCGACACCCTAACAACGCACTAATAGAGCTCGCGCGATCGCCAAGGGGGCCTTCCACGCTCGAGGCCGATCGCTACCGCGAAATCACTAATTAGACACTACGCCGTGCACGGCGAGCGAACACCAAAATTCACTAAACAGCACTAACGCGAGTCGGCAACGGAACGCGAACGCGACCCGACGGCTTTCCCGTGGCTGTACACAAAATTTAATCCGGGCAACCTCACCGGCACTCGCCTCGGCTCCTTCGACCGGGTATCCTCCACGGGACGCTGGAACCGGCTGGTCTTCCTCGTCTCACTCCCTTTTACGGCGGAATCCAAATTCGCGAGGGCAGCTGGGCACGTCCGGACTTGACGGGAGGGCGAACCGAAAGAGATCGTTTCGGTGACCGCTCGATGGCGGATCGACGTCGCGCCCCACCTAGGGGGTGCGTACGTCTTTCGGCGCGATAACGCGGGCCAATGGGGAGGCGGATTCGTGATTACGTCGCGGTACTTCGCGCGACGCCGTATCGGAAAATCCCTTGCCGGGCGCCTTGCGGCCCCGCGAGGACTTCTCGGCAGCTTAAATGACCGCTCGGGGTCAGGTGTTCCGATCAGCTGATCGGCATCTCCGCCGCGGGGACGTCCCTCCCCTTCACTTTGGGGCCAGTGTCGTGGCCGCATCGTTGTCGTCGCCGTAAGACGACGTAGTAATGGTGGCGGGTCGTTCCGCCCCCCGCGTACGGAGTGCCTTCGGGCCGCTCCTTTCTCGCGTTCCAGGATCACGCTGTCGACGACTCCCTCGCGCTCCCCTCAACGTGGCCCGCGACGATCCCTGAGCGCCGTATCTTCGCAGTTTCGGAGCGTCCTTCGCCCCCTGTCCTCGTTCTCTCACCCACCGTTGTCGATGTTCTCGATGCTGCCACCGGTGAGGTCCTCGCCGGGGGATCCCGGCAAGGTGCCGCGATTACAAAAATAAAAAAAAGAACAAAAAAAAAGAATTAATACGCAATTATCTAAATATTAGGCCCCCTGGAGATTTCGCGCCGCTCTTCTGGCTCGCCCCCGAGCGCAAATCCGCGTTCCTGGCGGCGGCGGGGACGCTGCAACGTGCAGCGGAGCTGTTCCGTCACAATACATATACATATATATACAGGGTGGTCCTGAAATAGTTGCATAAAATCAGGGATTGGATTGGGCTCGTCAAAAGGATGAAAAAAAGTTCCCATAAACGTTAGTCCAAAAACGCATCCCGCAGGAGTTACGACTCATTTCATTATTAATTTCAAAGAATAAATACTTTTAAAGTTTTGATCGTATTTGTTGTTCAATAGCTTAATCGATGTTGTCACAATTGAAATCCAATATTATTGTTTGCGCACAGAGGCAACACTTTAGAATTCAAAACACAACAATCTCGGTCACCTTCTCCGGGGATCGCTAAGCATTAGTCGAAAGGAAAAAAATCAGTCTGGTGTTGTCTCTGCCAGTGTCTACTTACGAGCCCTTGTCTCGCTTCGTTTTGTTAATTATTGTGAACCGTTCTCTCTAATTTGTTTTTATTTAAAATAAAATTAAAATAAATCGTTTTTCAAACGCCGAGTTGGCTGATATTTATTTTACTTATGGCCGTGCAAATGGAAATTGTCGTTTAGCTCGACGTCTGTATCAAGAAACTTTTCCACAACGTCAGTGTCCTGCTGAGAAAACTTTTTCCAGCATTCATCCGCTACTTATACGTAATGAAATGTACTTCATGCATGATGGAGCGCCCGCGCATTTCAGCATAATTGCCAGAGAATACCTAAATGCACGATATCCTGATCGGTGGATTGGTCGAGGTGGACAAATTCCATGGCCTCCGCGTTCCCCGGACTGCAACCCTCTAGATTTCTTTCTATGGGGGCACTTAAAGACTCTTGCTTATGTAAATCCAGTCAATAATGTCGAGGAATCACGAGATCGCATTATCAACAGCTGCGAAATTATAAGAAATACGCCAGGAATCTTTGAGCGTGTTAGACAGTCAATGGTTAGACGGATGGAAGCGTGTGTTTTAGTTAACGGTGGACATTTTCAACAACTCCTGTAAATAAAAATAAAGTTTTTTCCTTTCATGGTCTTCCATTCTTCTGTATCAGGTATCAATAATTAAATGAGTCGTAACTCCTGCGGGATGCGTTTTCGGACTAACGTTTATGGGAACTTTTTTCATCCTTTTGACGAGCCCAATCCAATCCCTGATTTTACGCAACTATTTCAGGACCACCCTGTATATATACAGGGTGTCCCAGAATATTTGGGACTTTTCTCAAAAACAGATAGAACGGACTCAACTGAGTCAAAAAGTCCTTTACCATTTTGCAATTTTCGCAATAGGTAACGAGATATTAATGATTAAAAATAGCCGTATTAGCCCGGCCTACCGCTAAATGCAAGCGCGCCGCGAGATGCGGCCGCCCACTGCCCAGCGATCGATATCCGCGGTCGGCGCGTGGGGAGTTGTTTACTACAAGCGGCAATGGCTACACACGAGTGGCGCGTAACGCTGGGCCCCCGTTCTGAGATAAGATAGTTCCTCGCCTTTTTTTTAATAAAAATAAAATTGTCAAATGGCACAAAAATTTTCTATGTGTGTACGTGTACATGCATGTGCACGTATGCATGTATGCAACGCTCAGAAAAATATCAATTTTACTGCATAAAAAAGCGATTACTCAATTTACTTTTTTTGTTTTAGTAAGCAACGGTTATCTTTAACAAAGAATAATTTCTTGATGATAATGTTAAAATGTACTCATCAAAAATTTTAGAAAAAGTCATTATCATGTACCCGCAAAGAGAATTTATATATATTTTTTAAAGAATGTAACATTATAAAATTTTACCGAAGAAAAGTTAAAATAATAAGCAAATAAAATTTTTATTTTAATTTTATATTCTTCTATATAAACTTATAAAATATTTGAAATAAGTAATATTTATTTAATTCAAGTTGAGCGGGGGGGTCTTAATGCTATCCCCGGGGGGCGAGATTTTCTATGCTCGAAGGACCAGAGGGGGGTAATTATAAGCCCCTCACGACTAATTTTGGTAAATAGCGAGAAAGCGAGTATCAAAATGCGCATGCAACGAAAATTAAGCGAGAAAGCGACCCACCGTTCGGTCGCCCGTCGTTCTTCGGATGACTCCTCCGATTCTCGTTCGGTTCCTGTCTCTGAGCGGTCGGACTCTGCCGGTTCGGCATGCAAGCGGATGCAGCACAAAGCGCAAGGCGGGCACAAGCAAGCAGGCAAACAGTAAAGCGCAGGCAGGCACAAATGAGGCAGGCGAGAGATCGGTCCCCAAGGCGGGGGAGAGAGCGGTCGGGGGGCCCGAAAGTCTTGCTGCGCGGCTGTCGACTTCTTAGCGGTGAGTGAGCTCGCGGTTCTGTAACGTGAGCCGCGAGCGAGTATTTGCTCCCTTTTTGGGGGTAATCGCTGCCGTCGGTGGATAAACGATGGCAGCACCAATTGGTGAGTCGCAGAAATTCACAAGATTATCCCGATCGCGATCCACCGACGTCTCGCGAACATTAACAAATATCAACCAATAATCAAAGTATGCAATTAATAACTAAAATAAACAAAGACAATTAATCAGACATATGTACAAGGCGATACGCCGAACACAAGTAATTTATAATATGTTATTTGTATGTGTGTGTATGCAGGCAAAAGAATGTTAAGTAAATATTATTTATTTTAAATAAAATAATAAGTGAATTTTAAGACTATTATTAAGAAAATATTCTTTGTAAAAATAACCATTACTTATTGTTAGAAGAAAACAACTAAAATTGAGTAATTGGTTTGCTTAATTCTTAGCACTAGAATGATATTTTTCTGCGTGTGCGTACGTGAATAAAAATCGCGATATAAGATCGCGAGCCAAAAAATAATTATTTTTTCTTTCTGTGGCAAAAAAATGATAGAGCGCTATCATTTCCACACCACCTTGCGGTAGATAGCATGGCGCATTTTTTTAAAAGTGGTATCCCCAGTAGGTCTAATCCACTTTGCCAAAAAATATGAAAATATTTTAATGCAAAAACTGTTCGAAGTGCCTTACTCGTTCTCGTACACAGAGTTCGGCTCTTCGAGTAATCTTGCGCTTCGCGCGGTACGCCATTTCCGGCGTGATGGTATTGAAAGCTGTGAAAATTTCTTCTCGTACCTCAGCTTGTGTACCACCACGCCTGTGCTCGACTAAATCTTTGATGTAACCCCAAACGAAATAGTCGAGCATGTTAAGATCCGGTGACCGCGCCGGCCAAAGGATTGGGCCACCTCGACCTATCCATCTGTCCGGATAATGCGCGTTTAAAACTTCGCGTGTTTCAAGCGCGAAATGCGGGGAAGCCCCATCGTGTTGGAAAATGAGCTCTTTCCGTTCGCGAAGGGGAACGTCTTCGAGAAGACCGGGCAGCTTATTTTCCAAAAACTGTGCGTACGTATCCCCACGTAAACGTGGCGGGAGGATATAGGGACCGATCTAAAAATCATGGAAAGAATGTGATTTTAAAGAAACTGCGAGAGAGACAGAGACAAAATTTTTTAACTCATAAACTTACAATTCGGTTCGCTTTTATTCCTGCCCAAACATTTATCGACCAGCGATATTGAAACGCGCCTTGGCGAATGGCGTTCGGAATTTCGTCTCCCCATAATAAGTGATTATGGGAGTTAAACACACCGTTCTGTGTGAAGGTCGCCTCGTCCGTCCACAGGATGCGGTCGGGGAAAAAAGCATTTTCCCGACACTGCGCGAGGAACCCTGTGTATTTCACTGATAATTAATACTTTTAAACGAAGCGTAAACATTAAAGTAAGATAATAAAAATACCATTACAAAAGTAGAAGCGATTGCGTTCATCTTCCTCATTAATGAGTTGTTGCACCCGCTGATAATGAAACGGGTGCAATCCGTTCTGGCGTAGAACGCGATGCACGACGCTTCGGGAAAGACCTAGCGTACGAGCAACACGGCGCATGCTGTTCCCGGGGTTCTCCTCGAATGCTTCCAGGATTCTCTCTTCGTCGATTACGCGACGTTGCAATGGTACACCAGCATACCGCCAATGTGCTAAAAGAGATCCTGTCTCTCTGGCGCGTCGGACACATCCCAAAATCACATTATATCCGGGATGTCGTTCACTCCCGGGGAATCGTTCCGCGTAAAGTCGAACGGCGGCACGGACGTTTTCTCCAGCCATTCCGTACGTAATCAACATGTCCGTATACTCTTGAGCAGTATACATCTTCTTATAATTTCTCGAGAATGCACGCACGTCGGACGCTGGGTACGTATTGTCGTGGAGCGACAAACAATATTGAAGTGGATAACAAATGAACGATGTTGATTGCAACTGTTTATTGTTCATTCTAGTGCTAAGAATTAAGCAAACCAATTACTCAATTTTAGTTGTCTTCTTCTAAGTAATGGTTATTTTTACAAAGAATATTTTCTTAATAATAGTCTTAAAATTCACTTATTATTTTATTTAAAATAAATAATACTTACTTAACATTTTTTTGCCTGCATACACACACATACAAATAACATACTATAAATTACTTGAATTAAATAAATATTACTTATTTCAAATATTTCATAAGTTCATATATAGAAGAATATAAAATTAAAATAAAAATTTTATTTGTTTATTATTTTAACTTTTCTTTGATAAAATTTTATAATGTTACATTCTTTAAAGAAAAAATATAAATTCTCTTTGCGGGTACATGATAATGACTTTTTCTAAAATTTTTGATGAGTACATTTTAACATTATCATCAAGAAATTATTCTTTGTTAAAGATAACCGTTGCTTACTAAAATAAAAAAATTAATTGAGTAATCGCTTTTTTATGCAGTAAAATTGATATTTTTCTAAGCGTTGCATACATGCTGTGACGTGACGGTTCGCCGCGCGTGGCAGCGCCCCGCCGCCGTCACAAGGCGCGGGTTCGCGCCCGCGGACGACCCAGGAGAGCAACCGCGAAATCTCCAGGGGGCCTCCGAAATAACGCGTTCACGCACTCTTGATTTATTTTGTATTTTTTTTTTTGTATACAAACGCGGCACCTCACCGAGGCACCGCAACCAGAGCAACCAGGACGAACGCAGGAGTCGACAACCAGAATAATGGAAAAGGACGACAGCCGTATTGTGGGAGCGCGCGACGGACACGCGTGGCACGCAGGGTCGACGAAGCCAAGAGGGGCCCGGGGTCTCCGAAGGAAAACTTGGACCCCTGGATTCGCCTCCGAAACACCTAAACGAGCCCGGGACGCCTGGCCAGCGCTCCCGAGGCCCGCGGAGGAGGCCCTCCCTCAAGTGGAAGCCACCCGAACGCCCGGCGCGCCGAGCAAAAAGGGTCGGAAGGTCGAGGAAAATTGGGAAGGTGCCAAGGGTCCCCGCAGTATCGAAGTATCGACGCCGGTGCCCGCATGATCCGCAACGCGCTCGACCCTCATTGGTCGGTGTCGCGCGAGGGTATCGCGCCACCCCCTGAGAGGGGCGAGCACTCGATTGCTCATCGAGCTCGCCGCCTCGATCGTTCTCTTCTGGGTCGTCCGCCACAGCGTTAAGTCGTCTCGCGTAGATCCCGAGTTTTGTGTGCCGTATTTCGAGAAGCGAATCATCCCCGGCGCCTGTGACGGAACTCGAGACATCGTTGTTCACCAGGGAGTAAACGGAACCGGTGAGGTTGCCCCACGTAATTCGAGTGTTAGCAGCCGCGGAGAGCCGCGAGTGCCGTGTTCGTCCAGCCCCGACCGCCACTTTCGCGAGACATCGCGTTTCGCGAGCGCGTGTTCTTTTGGGTTTGGTGTTAGTGAAAATCGTCGGACGCGACGTACGCCGGACGTGGCGGAAAAATCGCCGGAAACGGCGTAAGTTTGTGATCAAATCCTATTGCTTGGGATTGTCACAATAGAGTCTCGCGGAAATTCGACTCGCGACCGAGTTTCGCGAGTATTTGCTTTTGGTGAAGGCGATCGGTGGCGGACGCGAGGGGCTTCGCGACGACAAAGCCGTGTGCTGTAGATTCTTTTTCGCCATTTCTATCGTGTGTATCGGCCTCCTGGGGATCGCGACGGAGGGATCGCGACATCGTATAGCGGCCGCCGGGGCCGCGGAAATCACGACATCCCGTATTTTGAGTCTCGCGTTTTGTGTCGTTTGGGAAAGTTTTCGCGTGTTTACGAGCGTCGTCAGATTGTTCTCGGGGAGTCGCAAAGGCGCTCCTTTATCGCGTACCGCTGGAATGTGGCCCTGCGGGGGACCTGCCCGCGTATTGCGTCGGGACCATCGCGGCGTCGTATCCACGATTGGTGCGAAACGTTTGGGAAATTATCGCGCAAATTTGGAGTCATCCGTCGTGGTGACAAGTGCGATCGGGGTGTCGTGCATAATTTAGGCATCGCGTTAGCGTGCAAGCGAGCGGCGTGAGCGATCGACCGACAATCCTCGTGCGTCGTCCCAACTTTTTTTGTGTGTTTTGCGAGCGAATTCCAGCGCGCCCGGCGGGGTGCCGCCCGTCGCATGTGACGCGTATATCTTGTCGATTCCCTTCTCGCTATAATATTCAATGATATTGCGATATTAGTAATAGGTTAGATTTAAGTTTTGTTTTGGCGATAAATCCGCTTGTCGAGTCACTAGAGTTACGTTTTGTTTCCGCGATAAGTTTGTCTCTCGAATTAATCAGGTCTACGTATTATATTGTCGATTTCTCCGTTCTGAATAATGCTCGAGTTTACGTTTCCTATACCGCGTTATTATTTACTTGCGATCTTTTCCAATTCTGTTCGAATCATTCACTGCACGTTTAACTTTCCGTTTACGATACTTCCCCCGGTCAGCCCTTGCTCTCGAACGATACCAACCGGCGTTCGCTTATCTTTTTTTTTGGTCATTGCCTGGCTGATATTTCTTTACCGGGACGACCGTTAATTATACTAAATTCCGCCTGTTTATAATATTCTCTTCCGCGAAACTATTGTTCAACCGAATTAATCAAAGCTGTTAATTATTCACTGTTCCAAATTTACTAATCTGATTATTTACCTTTCTTTAAATAAACGAGACTCATTGTTCATTAAACGTTTGGCAATTTATGTGGAATTCTTTTGTGTTTGTGCAACGCCACCGCGCTGCCCTGCCTCTACCCTGCCCATCTGCCGTTAGGTCGAGCCGGCTGGCCCCTCGTGCGACAGGCTATGGTTTTCGCGATTTCGCGTTAGGGATCATCGAATAATTAGTGGACGCGAGGAATTTGCGTCTGACGCCCAACCGATTTATTGACGAACCTGACTCGCGCGAGGGATTATCCCGAGAGGCCTACCACCCGACTCTCTTAGCGTCCCTTTGATCCGGACAAAAAAGCCGTGACAATGCGTACGTGCACATGCATGTACACGTACACACATAAAAAATTTTTGTGCCGTTTGACAATTTTATTTTTATTTAAAAATAGGCGAGGAACTATCTTATCTCAGAACGGGGGCCCAGCGTTACGCGCCACTCGTGTGTAGCCATTGCCGCTTGTAGTAAACAACTCCCCGCGCGCCGACCGCGGATATCGATTGCTGGGCAGTGGGTGGCCGCATCTCGCCGCGCGCTTGCATTTGGCGGTAGGCCGGGCTAATACGGCGATTTTTAATCATTAATATCTCGTTACCTATTGCGAAAATTGCAAAATGGTAAAAGACTTTTCAACTCAGTTGAGTCCGTTCTATCTGTTTTTGAGAAAAGTCCCAAATATTCTGGGACACCCTGTGTATATATATATATATATATATATATACATATATATATATATATATATATATATATATATTATGGCCACGCTGGCCACGTAGATTGCTCGCTTGCCGAGTGTTCGCTTCGCAGGAAGGATGGAGTCGCTATGTCAAGGTCCGCAACTGATTAGACGTTGGTTTATGCTGTATACAAGTCAGGTAATTTCTGTTTGCGTTAATTTATGGTGGCCCTGAGAAGGGCCAATTGGAAAATATATGTGGCCCTGACTTTTCAGGGCCGATGAGATCGGGAGAGCCAAATTTTTATTGGCTGTATAGAATTATAATTCCTTTTGCAGAATTAAAGTAGACACTGCAACGGACGCGGCTGTGTTGTTGCATTGTGCATGAAAGCTACCAAATTTGTGTATGAAACTGATGTTTTCACGAGTTGTCAACTTTAACCTTGGCGGTGTACCTATTGTGAAGGTAAATATAAATGTCATTATAATTTCTTTCTTTCTCTGCGTAAAATCGTACACAGCCGTATCCGTTTGCGTTAATACTTCAATTCTGGAGAAGGATTTATCATTCCATGCAGTCAATAAAAAACTGGAGCTGTGCGAAAATTTGTCAGTTTGTCAGTAATTTTGTCGGTAATACAGACGGGTGCAGGATCCCCTTAATATGTAAAGTGTATTGTTATACTTACTGTTTTTTGCTATTATGGTTGCAGGATATCTAAATCCATCTCTGTACCTGGCTTTTGTAACACTATTTTTAATGGTATAAACCTGGTTAATGGGGCACACATAATGCACATTGTCGTAAAATTAGACTATTGCGTACATATTACAATAATCGAAATTGAAATAACGTTTAATAAAACGTTTAAGAAACACGTTTAACGTAGTTTATTGGATAGCACTTTTAAAGTACAAAGCAAGCGTATAAGATCGTTTATTCCAGCAGGAGAAAATCAGCACAATGAAGAATCGTTAACAATGCAATGTAGAATGTAACGGTCTCTTGAAATTTGTTCGCGCGCGTTTCTACGTCATCGACCACGTGTCCGTACTCTGCTGAACTGCGTCTTATAACTTTAAGGCCGGTATTCATAGTCAGATCGTATCACAGTATAACCAGTAGTCCGACTCTCTGTCGGCGCCTTTGATCTATCGGTTCCCGATTCGCCGCCATTATTATAGAAGCGCCAACGGTGTATCAACGGTTAAAGGGCCCCGGGTTATTTTATAACTTATGCTTTTAAGTTATTTTGGAAAATAATCTGATCGAAATTATCCAAAATATCAAGTGTCTCTGCGCGTCACACTGATTAACAAATTTATTTTTATCTCATCGTTAAACGTATGATTGCAACCACGTATAAACTGTGACGCCTCGGCGGGGTCACACCGACGTTGCACTACCACGGATACAAAAATCCTCTGATTGGTCGCATCTAACAAAATTTCGATGCGCAGATCGGATCGGCGTAGAACCAAAACAATTGACGGAGTCGGACTACTGGTTATACTGTGGATCTTGTATTTATAAGAACGTCTTAAGTACAATCTTAAGATGTAATAAACCAATCACAGAGCCGTATTAGCATCTTAAGACATTACTTAAGACGTTCTTGAAATGAGATCCGACTATAAATACCGACCTACGGCTTTTGTACATACATAAAACGCAGAAACGTTAGCCGCGCGACGAGAAGCGACGCATTAGCCAGTAAAAAATTTTGTTCGTACGGAAATTCAGCACATTAATTGGCTACCGCGTCTCGTGCAGCGCGACAAACGTTTCCGCCAATGATGTACATATATTGCACACAGATCGGTAATCATAGGCCGGTATTCATAGTCGGATCTTATTTCAAGATCGTTTTAAGTAATGTATTAAGATGCTAATACGGATGTGTGATTGGTTCATGACATCTTCAGATTGTACTTAAGATGGTCTTAAATATAAGCTCCAACTATGAATACCGGCCATAGTCTTCAAGACCGTCTTAAGTAATATCTTAAGACGCTAATACGGCTCTGTAATTGGTTCATGACATCTTAAGATTGAACTTAAGACGGTCTTAAATAACTATGGCCGGTATTCGTAGTCGGATCTTATTTTAAGAGCGTTTTAAGTAATGTTTTAAGACGCTAATACGGCTCTGTGATTGATTTATGACATCTTAAGATTGTACTTAAGACGGTCTTAAATATAAGATCCGACTATGAATACCGGCCACAGACAGATCCTATATTTAAGACTGTCCTAAGTTCAACCCTAAGATGTTATGAACCAATCACAGTACCGGAAGTTACAGAGTGAGATAATTTATTTGTCCCTAGTGCATAGTAGAGTCCTAGATTATCAGAAAAGCGCAATTGAGAGCATGCTTGTTGATTGGCTGACCGCGGCACCAATCAAAACCGAGAGTATCGGGCCCGCAGCTGATTCCTGTGTGCATCCGTGTGATGTCCGTGCGGTGTCCGTGCGGTGTCCGTGCGGTGTCCGTGTGCAAAATAACAGATACACATGTTTACAAGCGGTCAGCTGCGGGCTCCTGCGGGCTCAATGGGAACCATGGAGGGGGTAAAGATTTCGCTTCTCTGATAATCTAGGACTCTAGTGCATAGGTACTCACTCTAGTTTAGAGCCACTATCAAGAGTGTTATGACTGCCGCCATTATTCGTGAGAAAAGCTTCTTGCACAATGCTAGGCAACAGGCAATAGGAACAGGGAACAGAAATCAGAAAACTTGTATCTATGCACAATAGACGATGACACAGGCAATAGACACAGAATTTTTAACGTGACGGAAATTCTGTGTCTATTGCCTGTTGCCTACCAATCATAGCGTTCGAACTTTTTAAATTTGTATTGACGAATCTTTTATTATTTCCTGTTCCTATTGCCTGTTGCCTGGCATTGCACAAGGGCTTAGAGAAATGCCGGCATTCATAAGTCAAATCTTATGCAGAGTCTACAATGCGAGTCTCAAAAGCGCGAGGACGGTCGCATTCTTAAATCGCATAACAATTGCGTGTCATGATGTTTATCTGCATCAAGTCGCTAAGTCGTAACATAATAAGCATTCAGATAAATGTGTTAATACATGATGATCTTCTCATTGGTTCGTCGCAGCGACATATTGTGGTCGTAGTCGTTGGTAGAGTCCTAGATTATCAGAGAAGCGAAATCTTTACCCCCTCCATGGTTTCCATTGAGCCCGCAGGAGTCCGCAGCTGACCGCTTGTAAACATGTGTATCTGTTACTTTGCACACGGTCACCACACAGACATCACACGGATGCACACGGAATCAGCTGCGGGCCCGATACTCTCGGTTTAGATTGGCGCCGCGGTCAGCCAATCAACAAGCATGCTCTCAATTGCGCTTCTCTGATAATCTAGGACTCTAGTTGTTGGAATAGGAATTGAACCAACTCGAGCGACTACGAATACGACCGGAAACAAAGACTGTTACGACTGTCCTTGCGACTCTGAGACTTGATTGTAGACCCCGCATAAGACCGTTTTAAGTACAATCTTAAGATGTTATGAACCAATCACAGAGCCGTATCTTAAGGTTCTTGCACAATGCTAGGCAACAGGCAATAGGAACAGAAAATTACCAAAAGTTCGTCAATACAAACCTAAAAAATTCGAACGATATGATTGGTTGGCAACAGGTAATAGGCACAGAATTTCCAACGTGACGGAAATTCTGTGTCTATTGCCTGTGTCATCGTCTATTCTGCATAAATACAAGGTTTCTGATTTCTGTTCCCTGTTCCTATTGCCTGTTGCCTAGCATTGTGCAAGGGGCTTTAGACATCGAAGTATCTTAAGACATTACTTATTATGACCGTCTTTAAATAAGGTCCGACTAGGGGCCATGGCACACAAAAAAATTGAAGCAGTAGAAGTTGAACAGTAAGCGAATCAGCCAATCACAGTCAAGACCTTAAGGCATAAATGTAAGCGCTAGCGAATCCATACTGTTGATTTCCTTATGCTGGGTTTCCACTGAGCGCGTCACGCCGTTTCCACTGAGCGCGTCATCCATCGCGTCACGAGTTAACAGATCAAAACATCCCATTTTATTGCATTATTTGTGACGCGTCTGTTTGGGTGACACGTCGGTTACGTCACCTAAAAAGACGCGTCATAATAATGCAATAAAATTGGGGTTAATTCGTGACGCGACGGATGACGCGACGCGTGACGCGCTCAGTGGAAACTCAGCATTACTGCTTAGGTCTTTCTGCTTAAATTTTTGTGTGTGCCACGGCCCTATAAAGGCCTCCACGCACACTTTCCGTAACAGTAACAGTAAGGTTTCGACCAATCGCGTTGCTCAATTTGGCCGTCCGTAACAGTAACCGGCCGAATCGAGCAACGCGATTGGTCAAAACCTTACTGTTACTGTTACGGAAAAGTGTGTGTGGAGACCTTAAATACCGGCCAAAGAGAGAATATATGCTAGAGAAAGGAAGAAAGAGGAGAGAGCACTAAGGCAAATCAACTCCCTCATTCTGATTTAAACTGTCAACTTCTAGCTTCACTCAGCGAACGGAACGCTTGGTCTATGCCTGCTCAGTTGTACGAATATAAAACAAGTGTTCAAGCACGTACTCTCTAAAGTAGAATCAGAGGATTTCACCGAATTGATTCAGTGGTATACTTATAACTGTTTATCAGTGTAAATACACTGATTTCGGTGAAATCCACTGATTCTACTTTAGAGAGTAACAATTACGTTTAAAGAAGAAAGTGCATAGAAAATGCATTTTTTCAATAAAATCTTGAAAGTAGTTTATATATATTTTACTATTAATGTAACGAACATTAATAAAATTTTTACAATAAAGGAAAAGTGACTCGACCTTCACATCAAAATTGACACAATTAATTAATCAGGGCACTAAGCATCAGAAAAACTGTAGTTTGCGATAAATATATATATATATATTTATTTAGAAACATTCCTGTAAATACATATTCTCATAAATGTGACGTGATAAAATTTATGATTTTGTCGTAAGGTTTCACAAAGGCTATAAAACGTAATAAATGTATAGTAAAATTCGAATAGAGTACTACTGCATAATAGTGTTGTAGGTAAAAGCAAACATATTATAAAATATTCAACAAACACAGGTAGAACGTATATTACATTTTTGCAACAAAGTTAATAAAAACAGCTAGAATGTATATGCTGTATTAGACTGATGAAATTTGTGTGTAAAATGTTAATGAAAATACCCTAATATTAAGTGCAATGTATCTAATTTATACTGCTATATCATTTTGCTATGATAAATCAAAACATATTAGAACAAAATAACAATAAATATATACGATTCCATTGTATGTACATAATGAAAGTTTGCATTATCTATCAAAAGTAATTCATATTTCTTATACTTTTCCTTAGGTATGTACATAGATAGTATGTGCATTTATAATATAAATTGTGCATTCATAACTATCTTTTGTTAGAATACTTATATCAGTATTCTAACAAAAGGTAGTTTTGTTTATTTCTTAGGTTATTTTACAAAAACTAGTTGAATTTACTAGAAGGAAGCTGTTTATTATAAAATAAATATAGAATTTTCATCAGACAAAACGAGTGACATTAACCATAGCAGATAGGAAAACTGCTAAAAGATATGACCTATTTTGTATCAGAAGGAATTTGGGCTATATAATATCTGTTTTACTGTTACCTTAATCAAAAAATTTTGTAAAGAAGTTAATACAAAAATCTCTATAATGTTTGGATATTCTTGTATCAATGAAGACTAATCTGACATTTGAGAACATGTTTTAAATCGTGTCATATATTCGCAAGAAAATGCAACGCGTCAATTAGTTTGCGCGATACAACGTTATGAAAACAGTGTATTCAATTCGACTACAATGATTTTGACGTTTCAGATCTCATCACATTTACCCTGATCGAGCATCCTGATAGAATATATGGAGAACATTGTAGGTAACCACAAAGATATATTTAACATTTAAAAGCTGTACAAAAAAACGTACAAGTTCTAATTACTGATCTTGCATTGGACAGAGTCTGAAAAAGAAAACAAAAACAAGAGGTCAGATCAAGAGACACGGTAGTGTCTCGCGCCAAGTACGCGCGGAGCGAGACAGCCGTGGCTCTATATACGCGACGCGACGAGTTATATATATGTTGAGAGTGCTCGAGATTTTTAGATCTCGATAACTAGTGAACGGATCAAGTTCTAACTAGGCTCAATGGAAAGCTTGGACCAAATTTATATAATGAAAGTATTTTTATTTTTCCCCTACGTGGCCTACGACAAAATATATTGCGATGCAAAAGTCCAGACCTGAAAATTTTACATTAAGATACGTACTTCTCCGTTTGCTAGTCTCGCCACGGCGCGCGGCGCAGCACTGTAGTGTCTGAGATTTTGTCCAGTTCATGTCCTTGCCGTTATGCGATGCGGCGCTGGCGTTAGTTCGATCACATGTGATGTGACACATGTAAACATAACCATAAAGCGACCCATACACGTCGCGAGTCCGGCTCGGCTCGGTTTCTGCTCGTTCGTGGGTGATTGAGATGTTACGAGACGGGCTCGGCGTCCGACAAGCCAAATTTCGGGACTATTCGGGAGTGTGTGTGTGGTGAAAAACGTTTGAGTCCGGCTCGCGAGTCAAACTCGTACATATAATGGGCCGCTTCAGACGTCCGCGTCGTCGAAAAATATTCCGTCCGCGTCATCGCGTCCGAACACTCCGAACGGAGTACATGAGTGCTAGAGTGACAGAGTTCGCGCCTTGTGGATGGCCGGTTCCTGGGATACACCCTGAGCGAGGATGGCGAGGTTATATCTATCGTACGTATTGCTCTTTCTCGCGGTCACGCTCGCGTTTCCCGCTCGCGTTCCCCGTTCGCGTTCTCTCTCTCTCTCTCCCCCTTCCCCTCCCCCTCCCCCTCTCTATCTCTCTCTCTCTTTCTCTAATAATGACTATCGATATTATAAATAATATCTCATAGAATTAAATGTAAACATTTTTTTATTATAACACAAAGATTATATCTGACAGTGACATCCTTAATTAAATGTGCAGTGTAGTTTGTACTATAAATTATTAATTGTCTTATTTTGTTAACAAACTTTACTATACATATATTATCTACTATTACATTCTGCCAATAGCATCGTACATGCCAAATTCTGTACCAAATCTGTTTTTCTTTTGATTAGCAAACACTGCATAATGTGTTCTCGACAAACTTGACTTTGCCTAATATATTCATATTTTGTGTCTTAATTTTTTAAATGATTTATAAATTTATACATACAAACTACACTGCACATTTAAGGATGTCAAACTCTCAGATATAATTCTTGTAAGTTATAATACAAAAAATATTTACATTTGATTTTATCAGACATAAATGTCAATGTCGATAGACATGGTTTTAATAACATTACATTTATGCCTTCAGGAATTATTAGCTAGTAAGCACATTCTTAAAATGAGGATTGCCTCGTTCGAAGATGGGCAGAAGATTGCAAAGGATTATGGATTTACAGTTAATAGAACTCTTGATCTAAGAACCTTAGCTGAAAGTCTTAATCTACCGAGCCGGAAAAGTTCAGCTGCCATGAGTTTAGAATATCTTAACATTGAGATGGACAAAATGATAAAATGAGGTGTGGTGACTGGGATGCTAGCACCTTAACCGACGAACAAGTTGCGTATGCTGCTTGTGATGCGCTTGCATCTGTTATAATTTATCAAGTAAAAAGTTTAAAACTTTTTTTTTATACATGGTTATTGTACGTAATTTCAAGTTGTGCTTCTTAATGCCTGAATTTTTTGCAGATAAGGTATTCATTATGGCAGAGATTAGAAATTTACTTATATAATATATTTAGTAGTGATATAAATGTGCGGATTCATGATGTACCTGCTAGAACAGTCGATACGAGGTATAAAACTTTATAAATTATAGTTTACAATTTTACACATGTAATAGAAAAATATGCACATAAATGTGTGTCTGTTTAAGGTTCAAGGTTCAGCGATCACCAAGTGTCGTTATCGTCAGAGTTCAAGTTGCAACTCATCGATGAGGTTACGATAACTGTCACGACGATCACAATCAATTATTATCGATCATTGGATAGTCGGCGAAAACTACATGGTAAGTTTTTAACAAATTACTTAAAAAGTTAGAATACTTTAGTATTGTATTTTCGTGCTGTCAAAAAAATATTATAATTATTACCCTCTTTCTGTTTGCAGGAGAGATTTTTATAATATATTAGGTTTATCACGTAGCGCTAGTACACACGCAATTAAGAAGGTTAACAGACGATTAGCAAAGGAACTGCATCCAGATAAGAATGAAAGAGATGATCCAGACGCCTCTCAAAAGTTTCAAAATTTGGGAAAAGCGTACGATGTACGCTGTCAGACGCTGAGAAAAGAGAAATGTACAAGTGTGGAGAGAGGAATGCTCGAAGAAAGACGGCTTGATGAACAATAATATGGATCCTTTCGCGACATTTCTTTGGCGACATTAATTTTCACTTTGGTGAAGAATCGCACCAACAGCAACAAACTCCCAGAGATTTAAACGTTGTGATGGACCTGTATGTTACTTTAGAAGAATTATATAGCAGAAATTTTATTGAGGTAAAGTTTTCTCTTGCTATAAATGACACAATGTAACTTCTCTTCTTTTAAACTTCATTTTGCTACTGCAGATTTCAGATTACGAGAAATATGCCAATTCTAAAGGGACAGCAAAAGGGACTAGGAATTGTAATTGTAGGCAGGAATTAGTTACTCGCAATTTATAGGAAACTGTACATTCCACATGATGCAACAGTCGGTGTGCTCGGAGTGTCCAAATGAGTGAAATTGGTCAATGAGGAACGTTCATTGGAAGTACAAGTTGAACAAGGAATCTGGTAGATAATCAAGAAACTAAATTTACTGCAGAAGGAGAACCACATATTGATAGAGAACCAGGAGATTTGATAATTTTTATATATACGTCCTTGTGATATATTTAATATATGTATACATATAATACATGATAATATCGTATTTTTAGGTATATAATTCAGATTAAATATGAAACAAGTCCAAATTCTCCTGCATTGTATTGGCTAAAACTTGATCAAAATTCCGATGGTACACATCCTCATAATAAGATTAATAAACATACGATACATTTGTAGCCAATTTTTAAATTTAAATATATCTATGTATTTTAAGTGGCAATATCTCATATGTGTAATTTATTATAGCGTACCTATATCTATTATTACAAAAAAAAAAGGATATTCTTTTCCCCTGTTGAAAAATCCGAGAGAATAATCAGAAATAAATACATAAGTTGCAGAACATGTTCTAATAATCTAATGTTTTATGAAACATGTCAGAGAAAATAAATTATTTTACCCATTTTCCGGCATAACGTTTGCAGACCTAAGTTAGATTGTATGTACAGAGAAATATATTATTAATAAAACTCCAATAAAAATTAACTCAAAAATTGAAGAATGAAAAAGATCTATTCGGTTTCTAAAAGTTAACTCTTGTATTTATTTATCTAATGTTTAATATATTGTATATACATATGTAGGATTTGAATAGGTACTTTTAAAAATTCAGCGCATTAAATTGTCACTAAAAATTACAGTCGATTTCCTCTGTTTCGAATCTATCCTCAGAATCGAATCTATTTTAAGATTTTTTCCCTCAAACTTTTTATTCCAATAGCATACGCTCAGAAAATACTATTACGCGCTTTCTTATTTAAATACAAGTAGGGGAAGGGTAAGGCAAACAAAGAATTCTAGTTTAGGAGAAAATAAGTTGATTTACATTAACCCTAATATGTATATATAAAAATTATCAAATCTCCTGGTTCTCTATCAATATGTGGTTCTCCTTCTGCAGTAAATTTAGTTTCTTGATTATCTACCAGATTCCTTCTTCAACTTGTACTTCCTATGAACGTTCCTCATTGACCAATTTCACTCATTTGGACACTCCGAGCACACCGACTGTTGCATCATGTGGAATGTACAGTTTCCTATAAATTGCGAGTAACTAATTCCTGCCTACAATTACAATTCCTAGTCCCTTTTGCTGTCCCTTTAGAATTGGCATATTTCTCGTAATCTGAAATCTGCAGTAGCAAAATGAAGTTTAAAAGAAGAGAAGTTACATTGTGTCATTTATAGCAAGAGAAAACTTTACCTCAATAAAATTTCCGCTATATAATTCTTCTAAAGTAACATACAGGTCCATCACAACGTTTTTGCTGTTGGTGCGATTCTCCACCAAAGTGAAAATTAATGTCGCCAAAGAAATGTCGCGAAAGGATCCATATTATTGTTCATCATGCCGTCTTTCTTCGAGCATTCCTCTCTCCACACTTGTACATTTCTCTTTTCTCAGCGTCTGACAGCGTACATCGTACGCTTTTCCCAAATTTTTAAACTTTTGAGAGGCGTCTGGATCATCTCTTTCATTCTTATCTGGATGCAGTTCCTTTGCTAATCGTCTGTTAACCTTCTTAATTGCGTGTGTACTAGCGCTACGTGATAAACCTAATATATTATAAAAATCTCTCCTGCAAAAAGAAAGAGGGTAATAATTATAATATTTTTTTGACAGCACGAAAATACAATACTAAAGTATTCTAACTTTTCAAGTAATTTGTTAAAAACTTACCATGTAGTTTTCGCCGACTATCCAATGATCGATAATAATTTATTGTGATCGTCGTGACAGTTATCGTAACCTCATCGATGAGTTGCAACTTGAACTCTGACGATAACGACACTTGGTGATCGCTGAACCTTGAACCTTAAACAGACATACATTTATGTGCATATTTTTCTATTACATGTGTAAAATTGTAAACTATAATTTATAAAGTTTTATACCTCGTATCGACTGTTCTAGCAGGTACATCATGAATCCGCACATTTATATCATTACTAAATATATTATATAAGTAAATTTCTAATCTCTGCCATAATGAATACCTTATCTGCAAATAAAATTCAGGCATTAAGAAGCACAACTTGAAATTACGTACAATAACCATGTATAAAAAAGAAGTTATAAACTTCTTACTTGATAAATTATAACAGATGCAAGCGCATCACAAGCAGCATACGCAACTTGTTCGTCGGTTAAGGTGCTAGCATCCCAGTCACCACACCTCATTTTTATCATTTTGTCCATCTCAATGTTAAGATATTCTAAACTCATGGCAGCTGAACTTTTCCGGCTCGGTAGATTAAGACTTTCAGCTAAGGTTCTTAGATCAAGAGTTCTATTAACTGTAAATCCATAATCCTTTGCAATCTTCTGCCCATCTTCGAACGAGGCGATCCTCACTTTAAGAATGTGCTTACTAGCTAATAATTCCTGAAGGCATAAATGTAATGTTATTAAAATTCAATTCAATGTTATGCATACTTGCGGATAATTCGATCATGAACTATTTGAGTTACCTTCAGCTTAGGTGGAATGTATCCAATCTTTCCGATGCGAAAGAAAACAACTACTTCATTGAAAGTAGCCAGTTGTATTGTAACAGATAGACGGGACTCTCTTTGACCCATTCGCAATCAAAACCCAGAACACCATCAGACAGATCGCTATCAAAAAAGCATATACAACAAATTAGTAACTTTATTGAATAAGAAATAAATAAATAATGTTTCCACTTCTTCTGGGAAGCATATTTCATAAAGCAGACTTGAGAAACGATGAACATGAAAGCAGAGCGAGTACTGTATTTATAAGCCCAAAGGATTTTACGAATCAATCCTCCCTGCGGTGTCAATGTGGCATGACACGTTAACCTCACTCACTTTGACGCGTGTGATGATGATGACTCGATCGATCTCTCTCGTGAACGCGATTTATTTAGAGGATATATATAAATAACCTCACTTTAGTTCGTAAGAAACGAGATTTCACTACACACACACTCCCGAATAGTCTCGAAATTTAGCTCGCCGGACGCCGTACCCGGCTCGTGACATCCCACCGACGAACGAGTAGAAACCGAGCCAAAACGGACTCGCGACGAGTGTGGGCCGCTTCACGGTTATGTTTATCTCAATTTTCCGACGTTACAGATATAAGCATCATAACCTCGACACGGACGGATTTATTTCTCGACGACGCGGACGTCTAAAACACATATCAGACTAGCGGCTCGCGGCCGCGACTGTGATTGCGATTTCGTCTCTTGACCAATGAGAAAGAAGCTGCCAGCAATTCGGGCATTTCTCATTGGTCAAAAGACGAAATCGCAATCGCAGCCGCGATCGCGAGCCGCTAGTCTGATATGGGCTTAAAGCGGCCCATTATTTTTGTACGAGTTTAACTCGCGAGTCCGGCTCGGCGAGCCGGACTTAAACGTTTTTCACTACACACACACTCCCGAATCGCGCAAAGCCCGAGTCGATCCAGCCGCGTAGGTTATCTCGCTTTGCGCTGTCATACACCGCCAGGCCGCGGGGGGCGGGGCGCCCGCAGCGACTGCACTCAGTACACCAAGTGCACTGGGTTTATGGTGGTAGACTTCATGTGTCAGTGAAGCGATATAGGCTGCGGTCCATTTGCAAAGGAAAGAAGACAAGTAAACGTGTGTTTCCAAAAGTAGTGATTTGGTAAGGTACGTTAACAATATTTTATAAGTAGAGTAGGGGTGACCTGGGCGAAGACGTCGTCGGGGTGGAATCGTCAAATCAAATATCTCGAAACCTGTATATTTTGCGAACTTGCCATTGGGTGTGTTTTGCCGAACCTCCGCTAGCTATAAGCAGTCGCTCGTTTGGTAGCGGTTTCGATTGCAGCGCCGCTTAGCCTTATTGAGGTATCCTGCTCAGCGGCTCAGCGCTTCTGTCCTGCAGCCAAATATTTGTGTAGCAAGTGGTAGCAACCGCTCGCCGCTTACGTGCGCTTAGCTAAGCAGAGGTTCGGCAAAACACACCCATTAACATTGTAAACGCTGCTTATGGTACCTATGTAATCGATGGAGTTTTTGGAGGTTACCTGTCGTGTTATGGTTTTTGCGAGTCGTTGATGTGTAATATTTCGTGAGCAATCAAACTCGAATCTTGTGTTTGGGGGCGAAGTGGTTACCAAGCTGCAGGGGTGGACTTTTATAATATTGGTAAATTTTCTAATTATATTATATTTTTCAGTCTTTTCTACCCACATTTCATATATATTTCTTTAATATTTGGTTCATTACTTCTTGAGGTATACAATCCGTACACATACACAAAACACAAAATAATGAAACATTTTAACACTTTAATTAATAAATGTTTACATTTTTCTATTAACAAATAATTAGTAAAGTGTATCCTATCAGTTTTCATAATTGGAATTATACATTTATGGAGTGACGACTCCGCCCGGCATTTTTGACATTTCAATTTTTTCACCTTTGTCGTTTTTACTCTATACTGGTTAAACAAAGCCATTTACAACGGTATACCACATTTAACTAAAATGATTTATTTTGTTAAAAATCGGCACCGAAAAGAAACTGTCGACCTCGCCCCGATCTCCCCTATTTACTATTTCTTTTGGCTTATAGATTTATATGTGTTTAATAGGATTTTGGACATTCGACCACATAGATTTATTGTGTGCCTTCAGGCATAGGGTTTCTGGAATTCAATCATAAGTTTGTGTACAACTGTGTGTGCAAGGTATGTTATATTTTTATTTTTATTTTATACATACAAAAATTTATAAAACATATTTCTTTTATTACAAATATTATTGTTCTACTTCCTTCATGGAAATATTTTGCTGACAAAATACTTCCAAAGTACTAAAATGTAATCTATAAAAAGTGAAATAAAAATTATTAAAATGTTACTTAATATATTTCGAAATATTAAATTTAGTGTAATATTGTGAAATATAAGGAAAGTTAATTATATTACACATCATGAAACTAACTGAATTTAACTAAAAACTGAATTTTACTGTTAGTGAAATGAGAATCAATTAAGATAGAATTTTTAAAATGCATTTCAGTAAAATATTATTATATTTTTAGTAAAATATTTCCACATCAAAGTTGTGAACAAGAATGGTAAACATGATTTCTAACCAATTACAGATGTATTTGTTTTTTGGATAAATTGCATTGTACGTTATACAGAATGTTGTAAATTATAATTCTGAAACAGTACAAATTCTAAAATAATTATGAAAATGTATACTAAATTATAATTTTTACTTTCTATTGAAATTTATCAATGAAATTATATCCATCTTATTCTCAATTCTATTTTTCAGATTTACATTTTAAACTCTGTAAATCTTTACTGTTACACATCCTCTTAACTGAATACACTTCATCATAAATGATCAGAAGACTATCATTAAAACTATATCATACAAAGTTTACAACCTCGACACCAGTTATATAGCAAGACATATAATGATGCAGTCTGAAAAACAAATACAATCTGTAATAAACGATTATATTTTACATTTTTATTTGGAAATAGAATAGAATAATGTTGATTAATATCTATATTTAATTGAATAATAAAAATTGAATTTAAATGTATCTTATTAATGGTTATAAAGGTGTTCCAAATATCGCGTAATAATATTATGTTTCTTCTTGTTACGCGATGTTTTGCGTAAAATATATCTGAATGTTATGAATCTTTATATTAATATTATTCTACTTGCGAATTAAAATGTTAATATGATTTTTTACTACAGATGTATTTATCTTTCGGAAGCTGCATTGTTGTACAGGATGTTTTATGCTTCGTCACAACAGTAAATGATAGTCTGTTCACATTCATTTGTGATAGAGTTATTATACAGGGTGTTTTCTAAAATACATGTAAACAAACTTCTAGGGTACGTAGAGGGTTCAAAGTAGAACCAAATTTTAATAATAAACTCATGTCTGGAAACGCATCGTTTGCGAGCTGCAAACTGGACCTGTTGGTATGTTAAGTAATAGTTTAAGGAATAATTCTCATAATAACTTTATTTGCTTATATTATATTATAAAATGTTTAGCAATGTCAAAAACAGATATAATGTAAGCAAATAAAGTTATTTTGAGAATTATTTCTATTAGTTAACATTACCAACAGTGTTAGTGAGTGAGTGTTGGGGTAGCTCTCAAAAGAGCTGGTTAATTTGGCACACCATGAAACCTTTTGTTCTCGAAAGATCTTTATTCCCTTTCCTTAAACGCTAATCGGGCGACCTTCTACAATGGCTACCGTCCAACGACTACTTTTTGCTTCCTTCGTCCTTTCTTGCGCCGCTGCGCGCGCTGCGCTATCCGCTCGCTTCCCTCTCGCGCTGCCTCCCATCTCTCGGCGCAATCCAAACCTCGTAGCGCTCAACATCCTGCCCGCCTTGAAAGGCTCGGCTTTCAACAGTATTACTACGATCATGCCCAAGAATATAAACTAATACACTGGTAAGATACAAACTTACGATATAAATGGTACCGCTCATATAATAAAAAAACAATGTTACAAGGATCAGAATACTAATAATAAAAAGGTTATCTACGGCAAAGAAACAAAGTTATGCTTATTCGTCTAACGGTAATATGCAAATTTTTTGTATAGCAAGTTGAGTTAATCCTAACTGGGTTCTTATCTCTACTGTTCTAATTAATCCATCAGATCCTCTAAAAACCTGAGTGATACGACCTAACCTCCATTGTAGCGGAGGCGCATTATCATCGCGCAGCAACACAAGAGCGCCTATCTTAAGGTGAGGATTGGGCAGTGTTTTCTTTCCATTTTTGTCGAGACTGAAGCTGGGTAACATACTCTCGCGTCCAACGTTTCCAGAATCTTTGCACCAAACTGGATAATAATTGAAATCGGATAAACGGTTTAACGGAACCTCATCAAGATTTGGCTCTGGTATTGCGGTTAACGGGGTTTCCTACCAAAAAATGCCCGGGCGTAAGCGCCGCCAAATCCGAGGGGTCCGCTGATACGGGTGTAAGTGGCCTCGAATTCAGTATTGCTTCTATTTGCGCGAATAACCGTGGTCCAACTCTTCGAATGTCAAACTTGTTGGATTAATCACCGCCTTAAAATGAGATTTTGCCGATTTTACCGCGGCTTCCCACAAGCCTCCGACGGTGAGGCGAGTAAGGTGGGATAAATGTCCATTCAATCATATGCTCGGCAGTAAACTCTAGAACCTTACTTTTTACACAGACTCATTTTGCAAAAACCTTGCGAGATCGTTTAGCTCGTTTTTCGCTCCTACGAAATTTTACCATTGTCCGAAATAAAAATGACAAGCTTTGCCGCGTCGTGCTATAAAGCGTTTTTAAAGCGTTAAGAAATGCAGCTGTGGACAGATCTGATACGACTTCAAGATGTGTAGCCTTAGTGGCCATACACACAAACACAGCTAAATAAGCCTTGCCCCTTTTGTTACGCGAGATTTTAATAGTGAATGGGCCGGCCATAATCAATGCCCGTATGAGCAAACGTACGCCCCGGATTTACTCTCGCCGCAGGTAAATTACCCATAATTTGATTTAAACTCGGTGGCGCCTTACGAAAGCATAGTATACATTTGCGCAGTACACGCCGAAATCTCGCTTCACGCAGACACAATCCAATAGTTTCTCTAATTATCGCACTTAAAGTATTGGTACCTGCGTGTAAATTTTTATAGTGCATTTCTCTAATGAGTAGAGTGGAAAAGGGATGTTTTGATGGAAGGATAATGGGAAATCGTTGATCATAACTAAGTGCTGCGTTCTTCAGCCGTCCGCGCACTCTCAATATTCCCTTCTCGTCCAGGAATGGATTCAGAGACAGTATGCGGCTGTTCCGAGCAACCGTCCCCTTTTTACCTTTGTCCCAGATTTCTTGAGCGAATGCTTGTCTTTGTGCCATCTTGACCAGCGCAGTGTTAGCTGCTATCAACTCTTCCACCTTTACAGGTCCAGTGCTGCGCTGCGATGCCTGCTTACGACAGTTTTCTACGAATCTATAGCAATAAGCAATTATCCGCCGTAACTTTGATAACGACGAGAACCTTTCCATCAGATTATATTCCTCCTCTTGAACCGCTACAAGTACAGTGCTGTGCGATCTCTCTTGCAAATCTTCGGGGATTTCCTTTATGACATCGTTAGGCCATTGATCCGAGCTTGCCCTTAGCCATGGAGGTCCTGACCACCACATTTCCGATTTTGGCAATTCTCGAGGATCTGTACCCCGCGAAATTATGTCTGCCGGTTTGATATTGTACGCACGTGCCGCCATTCATCTTGCCGTGTCAGCCCTTGTATATTTGATACACGATTTGCTACAAAGACCTTGTACTTAGCTGGGTCACCTCGAATCCAGTGGATGACGATGCTCGAATCGGTCCAATAAATGTATTTGTGGATTTGAAGTGTAAGAGCCTTCTTTACCTTAAAAGCGAGGTTTGCTAGCAGTACTGCACTACATAACTCCAACCTTGGTATGGAAAGGATCTTCAGTGGAGCTATGCGAGATTTTGACGTTAACAGTCTTGCTGTTCTGTTCCCTTCCGCATCAATCGAACATATAAATGCACGCGCCAAAGGCTGACTGAGACGCATCGCAAAACCCGTGCATCTCTATTTGTACTGCTTCTCTTGTTACTACCTGCCGTGGTATTTCGATCTCTTCCATTGCTTCGAGTCTCTCCTTGTAAGAATTCCACTCAAGCAATAATTCGACAGGTATTTTGTCATCCCAATCGATGCTCAATTTCCACAATCTTCGCATAAATAGCTTAGCCTTCACTACTACAGGTCCGATAAGACCTAACGGATCATAGATTTGTGCGATAACGGAAAGAATACTACGTTTAGACTTACACGGCCCAGCAGGTATATTCACCTTGAATTTGAATGTATCTTCTTGGGGGTTCCAACGAATTCCTAGCGTCTTTGTCTCCTCTTTCGAAGTAAGAGAAACTTCCGTTTCCGAGCTTGCTAGTAGTTCCGGTGCGTTGGAGTGCCATTTTTGCAATTCCATCCCTGCCGATGCTAGAATCTGCGTCACTTCTTCTTTTCGTCGTTGTAATAGCTGCACTGACTTATTTCCAGTCCCCCAGTCATCCATGTAAAAGTCCTCTTCGATTGACTTTGCTGCATCTGGATATACCTTGGCGTTGTCGATTGCTAATTGTTTAAGACATCTTTTTGCTTGATACGCAGCTGACGCTGTCCCATACGTCACTCTTGTTAGCTCGTACGTGCGAATTGGAGCCTGAATGTTCTCTCTCCAAAGAATCCTCAGCAATGCTCTATCTCTCTTTACGATCTTAATCTGCCGGAACATTTTGACTATATCAGCCGTCAAGACATAATTGTCCTGGCGCAACCGTAGCACGTGGTCTGAAAGCTCGGGTTTATCTCGGGTCCCACCATCAGCAAACTATTTAACGAAATTCCCGAGGACGTTCGGCAAGAGGCGTTAAATACTACTCTGAGTTTAGTTGTCTCGCTTTCTTCTCGTGTAACTCCATGGTGAGGTAAATAATTTACCACGTCTGGGTCCTCTTGATTCTCTGGAACTAACTCCATATGACCCATACTCTCATATTCCTGTAGGAAATCCGAATATCTTTGACGTAATATCGGATCCTTCGCAAATCTATGCTCCATGGATTTAAGCTCTTCTTTGCGTTATACTCGGAGTCACCTAAGTTCTTAATCTCGCCCTTCAATGGCAGAGATACCACGAATCTCCCGTCTTCATCCCGATAGGTTGTCGACTCAAAGTGTTTTTCACAGGCCACCTCTTCAGGCGTCAGATTTCTCTCTAGCTCACAGCGCTCGATCTCCCAAATCTTTCTAGTTGCTCATTTAGATCTCCATTGGTTATGGTGCAGCAAATTCTACTAGCCGGGGTTGTTCTTATAGGCGTGAGTTTCCCTCCTAATATCCATCCTAGGCTTGTTTTCTGAAACACCGGCTGTTCGTCGCTAAGTTGAATTCTCCCTTGCTGTAGAATGCTCCAAAACACCGATGCGCCAAGCAACATGTCCACCCTTTGCGGCACGTTGAACGTTGGATCAGCCAATTGTGAAAAGGAAATAGATTCAGGGATTTGTAATTGGGATGCCTCTACTCGATTCCCTGGAATTCTGCAAGTAATCTGATCGATCACTGTAAAAGTTAGAGACTCTGAATACTTGGACAATTTTGATTTGACAGTCGCAGTTACCATTTCATTTGTAAGAGTGGTATTTCCTCGAAATCCGGTTACTCTACCTTCAACTTTCTTTGGCTTTAAGTCTAATTTGTTAAGCAGATCGGAAGTTATGAAATTAAGAGTTGCAGCGTTATCTAATAAAACACGCGCATCGTGCAACTTGCCATTCCTGTCAACAATATGCACCCATGCGGTAGATAACAAGATTTCGGGGCTTGTGCTCTTAGATGCACACGTTACTACAGAGTTTGCTGCTTGTACACTCTTACTTTCCTCTACCTTTTTCTCCGCTGGCTTTTCGCTTTCGCTTTTACTCGCATTATCACTAGTATTATAATGTAGCAATGAATGGTGCTTTTTGTTACAATACCTACATGTCCCAGACCTACACTCTCGAACCAAGTGACCTGGATGCAAACAATTCAAACAAAGTTTTAATTTACGCGCTTCATCTACTCTCGACTGAACGGATAAGCTTTTAAACGTATCACACATGTAGACTTTGTGATCTTTCTTGCATACCGGACAAGTTAATTTAGAATCGCTTGTAACATGCGCTACACCTTTATTCTTCTTATTAGATTTATCGCTATCTTTCTTTGTACTATCGAATGCGCTAACGCTCTCTAACATGTTACATTTAGCTCTAAGAACGCAATAAAGTCTTTAGTTTTATATTCCTGTTTTTGAACAGTTTTCTCTTCCCATTCACGCGCTGTGACAGGATCTAAACGAGTTAAAATCCACTCAATAATTAGTGGACACCAAGTTTCAGTTGCATACTTGAGCGCCTTTAAAGCTTCTAGATGTTGCTTTAAGCAGTCGGTTAGGTTACGTAGTTGGCTACTAGATTCCTTTTCAATTGGCTTTAAGAGCTGAATATCGCACGAGTATGATGGCGAGTGGCCAATTCTGGAATTTGTCAAAACGAGTTTTTT